>PNEQ01126354.1:0-33314 GCA_003012365.1 Medauroidea extradentata
TTATCTCATTTTGACATTGTCACTTTTGGCAGTAAACCGACGATATATCATCTCACTTATCTCAGGTTTGGGGCACCAAATACGTTTCCGCGAAACCTTAACTCTCTGAAACTTTGTAATGTCAATATGTTAAAGTGAATATTTTGACAATATATAATTGAGGGCACCGTCACCAATGGTTGTGCACAGGGTAAACAAACGTTTCTTATTCGATTAACCTCTTACCTTAGATGTCTGTAACTACCATAGTACGTCAAATTGGCAGTTTTATAAATAAGGCCCAGGCGTAGTCGCTGTTAGGGGCAGGGATAAACTTAAGACTGCTTTTCGCATGGACAGCTATAGCTACTTATCCTTCTGCAGAATTAGTTCAACTAGCCGCTTGGACATTCTAACATTTGATGACTGAAGTACCAATCTTGTGTACAAAGAGGTTTTTCAATTAAAGTAAATATTATCAGTTACGTATAATACTCGCGAGCAAAGCCGCGGGGGACTGCTAGTTTTAATATAAACATACCAATGTAAATAGGGACCCCAACTTTTCGCGAAAAGAATTTTGCTCCAGCTTGTTTCAATGCCTTATGTGCACATCTGCAAGTCAGCTTCAGGGTTATTTGCAGCGTGTCTATGACTATCATTTTACTGAACCAATCACAATAACGTTCCTGCAGCACCACACGTCTGTGATTTGCCGGTAGAATACCAAGGCTCGTGACAGTTAAAATATCCAGTCACTGACCTCGAAGCAGAACTGCAGATGTGTCCGAAAGGCACCGAAACAAAGTGGGGCAAAATTATTTTCGCAAAAATAGGTGTCCCTAAATGTGAGCAACAAACAAAATGTATATAGTATGTTGAAAAACTGAATGTCAATATTTTTGGGGAAACAATTCTCTCATTTAGAGGGGGGGAAATACTATATAAACGTACGTCCGAAAATGCACTATTTCTGCACTATATCTGCACTATTGTTCGCAGTACATAATGTACTATGCATAGCGCGCAAAATAGATCGTGTTGCTGTGGAATACCATTGCAGCTATTATTGACAACTTTACACTAGATGAGTCGTATTTAATTGGACGGAAGACATTGCCCAATATAGAATTCCATAGAAACATGACCCCTCCAGCGCACTATGCACTGTTAAGTCCTCAGACCTCTAGTACCATAATAGTGCGTTTACCTACTATAACTTTTCGTTCCTGAAGGGTGTTAAAGTGGCGAAAAATTACAATGTTATAATTGTATGAAATAGAGTTCGTATTGTAGACGTTACATGGGAGTAAATTTTCCTCTAAGGAAAAAAAAATGTCTGCCAGTTTTCCTATAGTGGCATTTCGCAGTCAAAATTTACAAATTTTTACTTCATACAAAACTTGAAAACCAGTAAACGTAATGAAATAAAAAAAAAAATCACATCAAAACTACATGTCAAGGTCTACGGCTTGAAGCATATAAAATTACATTATAAAATAATTTTTGCATTAAAAATAAAATGTTGCTAATTTTTTGTAACTTCAATCTTTTAAATCCATAAACACTTTATAATGGGTTTTATATGCTCCGAGCCGTAAACCGTGACATGTAATTTTGGTGTGATTTTTTTCGTTTTCCATTCGTTCACTAGTTCTCAAGTTTCTTATGAAGTAAAATATGTGCAAATTTTGACTTTGAAAAGCCTTTATGGAAAAACTGGCTGAGATAATTTTGTTTGTAAGAGGAAAATGTCCTCTCAAGCAACGTTTACAAATCTAACACTATTTCTTATAAACATAATATTATGATTTTTCCCCCACTTGAACGCCCTTGAGATGTGTGGATTGTTGCTTTAAAATATTACTGGGTAATTTTGTAGTATTCTGTATATGTCGCTGCATACACAAATTGCTGACAGATGTCAGAATAAAACAATTTCTATTTATTTCTATTTTTAAACAGCATTATTCAGTAGTACTCACTTTTATCGCGAATAACCTGTACACGTCCAATTCTTTGAACTGTTGTGCACGGTGAAAAATATCAGAGACAAATAAACCTTGAGATTTCATTTTAAGGCGGCCATTTCATCACGCTTCAAGTGCGTTGCAGTGTATTCGTAAACAGGACTTTTTCTACGAAAATATTCCACATGTGCCTATTGTGCCAACGTAAGAAAAGAAAACACGCTTCAGACAATGTCGGAACATCATTAAAAAGATACTATGCTCATTAAAAACACTGTTTCTAAGCCCTCCAAAATGGCAAAAAAAAAAACGGCCTTTTCAGACTGCCGTACTTCAAAATGTACTTACCGGATGTATGTGAAACTCAGATTGCGATGTGCAATGAGCTTAGCTTCAGACTTTCCACTAATAAAATTATATGGTCTCCGCTTAGTGTGCCATAGTGAAAACGGTTCGGCGGGAATCTTACACGCTATTTATGAGCTTGGCTCGTTGAGGCGATGCGGCATTGGATGTGCGTTTCAAAGTTGTCCTTACGTTTCCGTAATTTCTGAGCCTTTTAACAGGCAGGTAGGCGGTGCCATTAACGATAATAATTAAACTTTGATAAAACATACGTTAAATTAGCTTGAACAATTCAGACAAGTTATGCAGGAATACAGTACTATCATTTAGCAAACTTGCAAGAAAACAAGGACACAACCCCGTGCCTTGTGCGATAGTGGGTCAGAAGTAAACAGCTGAGACACGAAACTACAGAGTGTCCGTAAAGTCATGGTCCACTTTTGACCGGTTACAGACAGGAAATCAGCGAAACAAGACAGAAATGCGAATACATGCGACGATATTCACGTTGCACTTTGGTCATGGATTTGAATTTGGCGCACAAACACACAGAACTTTCCTGTGTACCATCTACATCACGACTGGCGTGGGCTGATGATGCTGCTGCGCAGTTCGTGGTGTTTCATCATTTGTGTGCGCACGATCGTTCGCATCATGCTACAGAATCTTGGACGGAGAGTTTTCATTTAATGTGGAGCATATTTCATATTTCTAGCTCCTTTTTATGCTTTCCTGTGACCGGTCAAAAGTGCACCATGACGTTACGGACATTCTGTATATAGGACTATGGGAAGAGATGTTGGCATATCTCGAAATGGTTTTGTACCAATATATCCCTGAAAACACTGTAGTTTTTGCAGTATTTATGACCGACCGATGTACGTCTGAAACAACATAGCTGTCTGCAGACCAATAACATCCATAAAATATTACGGTATGGGGATTCTCATTGGCGCAGTCAAATAGGGTAACAGTTGCATGTACAAGTGAAAGCCGGTAATCTGCTGGTAAGCTAAATAAGGGTTGAAACCCACACTGTAAAAAAACTTCCTAACATTTTTAGGAAGTTACTATCCCAGACGCAATATGGGTCAAATACCATACTTCCGTCTTGTAAATGTGCAAATATTTACAGTTGTTACAATACAAGTCTATATTACTTCAGTATACATTTGACTGTTTTATAAAAAGGTTTAGGAGTGCTACCATGGATGTCTGGGAAACTATTCTACCATACCTACTTTCTTAGCGCTCCTGTAAGCATGTTTGGTAAATTTACATAATATTTTTTAGAGTGAGCAAACAGTCAAGTTTTCCCGCGATATACCATCATCTCTAACTATGGCTTCTAGCAAACCGGTTATTGAATCTGTAAAATTATATTTTTCATTAATGGGCGTAGTACATCTATATACATAATTGAAAATTGCAGGTTTCACGAAATCCATGCAAAAATTTTAAAAAAATTAATGAAAATGATTTTACCCACTTTCTGAGCAAATGACTGGACAGAGTGATGTATTTGTAGGGAAAGAAATATTCACGATTTCAGTCACTTGATTGTTAGAAGCCTCTGTACTATGCATACTCAAACCCCATCTGTTTGTTCGTTGTCTGCTGGTCCAATGAGAAGCAGATAATGGACAAATGGTCGAGGTTTGCGAAAAACATAGGAAAGTTTACTTTAGCCTGCAGGGTATTGACCAAGCGAATTTTCCTTACTTTGCGTATTTTTGCGGAATAAACCCTGATGTCAGAATATTTGTATTTTACTTCAGGGGAAGAGATTACGTCAAATGTATGCATCGCTCTGGCAAAACGTTTTGTCATAAAGTTTGCAAAAGGTAAGATTGCTCTTTTTTGTTTTTTGCTTTTCTATACTACGTTCTAAAATTATGGAGATTTCAATTTATATAGTACCTCGCTCTCGTAATAATATATAATAACTTGAGAATGTACAAATGTATGGGTTTGTGGACATACGCAATTGCCTTGTAAGGGTTGAGGTAGAAACTATGTGACGCTCAAACGAACCACACAAAAAAATCCCGCAAAAAAAATTCTTAGATTTTTTTTATATTTGTAACAGGCCGACAAAACAGACAAGACATGAAAACAGAAAACCTAACTCGAAAGAAAGGTGTAATTTAACAAGTATCTTACTGTTTCCCACCAGTTATTTTTCAAGCCTGATGGCGGGAAAATATTTCGATTCCCAGACGTAGCGCTTTCAGTTGTTTGAAACTTATGTTCTCTTCGAAGTGTTTATGTGTTCTCTGCTGTCACGATTAATTCGTTTGTTGAAATTAGTGTTTTCCTAATGTTATATGTGTGCTGTTTAAGAGTGCGTGGTAGATAAACAAACGCTGTAAACATCAATTGATTTCTACACTTTTTTCGAAGCCAATATGAATAAAATACTCAATGACAATTCTAGATCATGGTATTTGCCAACTTTATGAGTAAATATTTATCCAGAATGACTAATTCGTTACGCGTGATCTCTTGCGCCGCAGTTAAATGCACGAAGTTCCGGCGTCAGAGATTGTGCCTCAGAAGTTCGTAACACTGGAAACAGTTTTGTTTAAAACGTTTGCTAAAACAATTGTCTAAGATTGCTATTGTTTAATTTTCGGAAATTGGATTCAGGAAACCTACAGTTATAGATTAATGCTCTTAGAGTTGAATTATGTACCACGTTAATGTTCTTACTTGCAAATCTCTGTCTTTCGTTCGTATTGCATGTTATGTTTTAATGTACGTCTGTTATGTCGGCCTGTTATTGATAAAATGCTAAGAATACTTTTGTGTGAGGTTGATCTTGTGTTCCTGTCTCGACGTTGCAGTTGACCGTATTCTCCGGTTTTTTTTAGTTGCTTGCATAAGTCGTCACACAACACATAGTTTCATTGTCATTTAAATCTGAGAAATTACAAATTTCCACCTTCATTTTTCACAAAGTCACTCAGCACCAAACGTTCGAAAATCTCTACTAACTTGCTTTGAACGTACGCCAATTCACGTTCTCATTCTGGTAGCACCAGGATGCATTTCCGACCAAATGTCAATTAGGTAAAAACAATAGACCAGATATCACAGCATTCACCAAAATACATGTACTTATTTATACGCAGAACATAGAACAATTTTCTTTTTAATCTTAATTCAAAGTACTTAATTAGCCGCGAAATAGCTTCGGTATGCTTGCTGTGACAAATACTGTGCAGTGTGAACATGCCATGAACGATTGTCTGATTCTGTTCATTCACAATAGACTCTGCATAATGAAATCTCGTGTGTGGAACGAAGCCAAACTTCCAAATCCCAGTGAGAAGAGTGATGACAATTATGAGAAACATGTGTGACCTGACTTTTTATATCACTGTACATCTGAATACAAGCTTCAATTAGCTGCAAGATTACAGTGATTTAGCAAAAAGACCTTTGAGTCGTATGTATGTATCTTAAGAGTTTTGATATTTAATATTTTAAAATATGTATGTTACAAAGAAAGCATATTTTGTAGACGTTTTACATGAAAACACATTCAATTTAAAGTGTTAAAGATAGTTTGATTAGTTTTACGCTAAGTTATTAAGAACACAAGACTCAAAAAAGATAATATGCATTTTGAAACTTGATATTTAAAATACATGAACAGGTTGCTTTTCAACACATTGCAACAAGAGCGCTTAACCAAAGAGCGTGAATGTGATAAAGGTATGAACTTTGAATTTTTATCACATAGGACAAGGTTACAAGTATGTGAATGTGTTTAATATCCAATGTTTCAGTATTGTTTAAATTACGGTTTGAGCAGCACATAAATATTTTAAGTTTACAGCCTCAGTAAGAAAGGTAAAATTATTTTGCATTACGTTAATAAACACATTGCCTATGCAGTATAGAAAGGTTATACATTTACAAACTGCAATACTTGAATACATACAATAGAATATTTAAACATCACGAATACATTGACAAGATTTAACGCTGTCAATTTGCAAGTAATGGTTTGCAGCAATATAGACTTAACGTAGTTATTAACGTCTTTACAGTATTCAAATTATTAGGTCCATTTAACTGACAAAGTTGATTGCATGCAACATGACTCAAATATTGCAATTTAATCTTGTGGGCACACATTTACCTATTACAAAAATATGTCGTTAACACATTAATAATAAAGTAAACCAAAATATGCTTCCGTCAGAGGTCAGACGATAACACCGCTTAATTCACTAACGCTGTAATTTCAGACTGTCTCAAGTTTAAAGTTACTCATCAAGGAATGTACTGTCTACATGACGAAAACATCGCCACGTCCGCGGCTTCATTCTGTGAAAGATAATTCTACTGTTAAAGAATCCTACGCAAATTCAAATAATATCTGAAATTCGAACTCACAGCGAAACACAATCGATGGCGTGGGCACACAAAAAATTACTCGTTTCTAGCAGTTGAAATGCCGACACAACGAAAAATTTAAAAACAAGAAAATCAATTCGACCGAACAATATGAAACATACTGCATTTACAACGTTACGTTAAAGTCGAAATGAATAGCTTGAACGACAGTGGTCGAAACTACAATTTAGAAAAAAATCCAACTAAACCTAGAAATTTATGGAAATTACACCGCCGCAGGCTTCATGCGAACCACGGGGGACATGTCCCCATTTTAACTGGGAAGGAACACGTGTACTCACATGAAGACTATTAGAATAATGTGTACCAAAAGCTGCTAGCAAAGAAGTAGGCACCCACACACATTACACCTACCCACGTGGCCAGGGCTTGCCTACGAGCATGCGTGAGAGGAGGGGATTGAGAAGGAGAGAGGAAACAAGAGATAGATAGTTGGTTCAAGTACAATCATAGAGAAATCCATAGATCATGCCTCCAGACAGTTCCTAATTGAATGAAGTACCGCTGCGTATCGTCTGCGACAAGTCCAAGGTACCACACGATGCTGTCTCCTCCTTAAAAAATAGTCTGAAAATACACAAGGCTGAAGAAACAGGTACATGGTAATCTTGAAGAATACCTCTTGAGTACATAAACTTGAAGCACAGATGTAAGTCTAAGAAACATAGCATACAAAGTGAAGAAGAAACAAGCTCTCTCTCTCGAAGAAGATGAAAAGCGTAGAGGTTCGAAGACAAAATTGAAGTACAAAGAACCATGAGAGGCTTGTGGAGATAACTGAACAGTCTGCAGGGCAATCAGTAAAGCTCTTGAAACATTACCGACGCTGTAGCATGAATCTCTGCAACCCGCCAGACACCAGCACACAGCGGGCAACGTCTAGACAGGGAAGGAACACCAGAGATCAACCACCACGCTGTCGAATCAAGCAGACATGTCCCACGGGCGGGCGGCACACAACTGTCTGGCGAGGCATACAAAAATACTAACAGCTTCACAACCGACGCAGCAACTTGAAGACTTCGGCGATGACACAGGACGAAGAAATTGAGAGTCGATAGAAAAGCAAACACTTTGAAAGGACAATACGGACAGGGATGCGGCACAGCGGGTTTACACTACAGAATTACAAAGCTCAAGAAAAACCTTATGTCTACACTCTTAACTTAAACATCACAACAAGACACAAACCTATGCCTTACAACAGTTGCACAACAGTCAACCAACTCCGTAACATATCATCTCGTTCAACTTACGAAATGCTTTAAAAGCGCCACTTGTGCATTTGACTCTCTAAACTCTGTCTTAGAACGTGGCAAATGTACAGCACCGAAAATGCTTTTAAAACAATATGGGACTTTAAACTTAGGTATAAACTTTGCACCAATAAGTGCGCTCGTATCAGGAAGCACAAAGATACGGCAAACACAGAATCACTAACATCAAACTACAGCAAGCGGTGGATCCACGCGGAACTTTTCCAATCTACTATTTACCTCAATCAACAGCTAGTTGTTCAGCTCCGTCGAGATTTTATCACTAGGAGAGATAGGCGGAGAAGGAAGGCCCTAGATGCTAAGGAGAGCATTGGTCACATGGAACGCAAGGTGGTAACCTGGCGGAACCATGTGCTCAACAATTAAACCCTAAGTTTATAAACTCCGGATATTTGTCCCTCACAGTCTAGTCTTGATTACAGAAAATAGTTAAAACATTTTTTTCAAGTTCTTATTAAAACATCTCACCTGATTATCTAAGGGTAGTAAAGGTTGGAGGTGTAATGTTCCATTGTCCAACAGAAACACATATCTTGGACGGCACTTGATATATAGTACCGCGTGCTGTCAGCAACAAAGGGTGTTGGCGCTCCAAAATACTTCGAACGCATGTTCCATAAGGGCTTTCACAATACGGCTTTCATGTTCTTGAGTGACAACAAAAATGACAAATTTTATAAAAGTGTCGAATAAAACAAGTCTACACGCGTTGTCTTGCCGTGATCGTACCAAGGAACCAAAAATGTTCAGAGCGCGTTACTGGGACCATTTCCATCTGATATTTCACCCGCATTGTTACCGAAATTAGCACGTTAAGGGGCGCGCATACTGACATTCACGGCAGTACTTGGGCATCTTCTACTTTAAAGATGGCAGTGCGAAAGTATTTAGAAATATGTCCGCCAAATGTTGAGTCGTGGCAAGAGTGCAGGATCACAGACCTCATACTCTCAGGTGCTAATATGTTTCTAACTCTCCCTGAACTCCTGATGAAATATACTGTATAATCCTCTCATAACGTGCACACTGGTAGGGCGTTCCAGCTTTTCAATTATTACGAATTTGAGTTAATAAAGGGTTCGCAGCTTGACCCTCCTTAATATTACTGAAACATTCTGAAAAACTCTGAAGCAACGCGCAGGTGTTTGACGGACTTGGCTCCTCAACAAAGAGATCCGCAGGTTCGGATAGGACTGAAAGGCCACCTGATACTACATAATCTGAACTACGAATATGCTGAACTTTAAATTTGAATCATGACTAACGAAAGAACCAGCTCCTTAATTTACAGCTTACTGAGAGCCTGGTTATTGGTGTAAAAAGCACATCCGCCCTTCTTTATATACGAAGAAAATTTTTCGAGGCCAAAAGGCAGGCTTCGTATTAGAGCCTAGATTATTTTCTGCCTCCATCAAGGCGCTACCAGTAAACGTTATGGGTAGGGCCACGATTTTGTCGCGAAAATATTTTTGCCCCACTTTGTTTCAGTGACTCACGTGCACATCGAACAGTTCTGTTTCAAGGTTATTGGCAGCGTGTCTTTGCTCAGACACGTTTCTCATTTGACTGCACCAATCAGAATAACATTATTGTGAGTGTGTACGTCTATAATTTGCCAAGACCAGTGAGAGTAAAATCATCCAACCACAGACGATGTAGCAGAGCTGCAGGTGTGCACATGACGCATCGAAACCAAATGTTGCAAAAATCTTTTCGCCATAAAATCGTGGCTCTAGTTATGGGTCAGACCGACACGCTGGCCTAACACGGTTTTTAACTCAGTGACTAGGAGTTTTACCCACAAATCACAGAAATGTTGTGAACATGTAACATTATTCTGATTGGCTCAGTCACATGAGATGTGTCTCTACACGACGCCAATAGGCTAATAACGAAGCAGAGCTGCACATTTGTACGTAAAGCATTGAAAAAAAGGTCGGTACAAAAATCTTTTCGCAAAAAATTTCCGGTCGCTACTCATAACACACAGCAGAAGCACAGAAGAGGTACGAATATAGAAGCGAAATGATATTAGGCGTTATCTTTGAAGTCGGTTATTTGATTCACGACGCTCTAGCTACCCTGCGCTGGTTAAGTTTTCCCATTGGTTGGTAACTCGATTTTATTTTCGTGTGCACCAAATTATAATAAGAATGCAGTGGTTTGTGGACATACATAATTGCTCATATTTTATTGACCTAACTTGTGTTAAATTACAAAGCACAAAAACAGAAAAAAAGCAATCCCAGAGGAATTCAGTGTTTTTTTTAGGCTATATTTAACAGACAGAATTCTAAAGATAGAGTTCATTCAGATTTCCACAACAGCCAGACACGAAAGACGAACATAAAGAATAACAGATTCCCAATATGACAAAAGATGGAAGTAGGCCAAATACAACACTGGACAGTGGATAGCAAACGAATAACAAAAGACAACACAACACAAGTTCCATCCAACGGAAAAAAAATTGCACCGTTCGGGAATTTAAATCTATTCC
The DNA here is from genome assembly GCA_003012365.1 of Medauroidea extradentata. NCBI lineage: Eukaryota > Metazoa > Arthropoda > Insecta > Phasmatodea > Phasmatidae > Medauroidea > Medauroidea extradentata. The sequence goes on from PNEQ01126354.1 coordinate 10,500, forward strand.
TGTCTTCAGGCTGAGACACAGCTGGTCTGAGCACCAACATGCGAATTAAGTTCGCTAGAAAATTGGAGTTTATGTAACATGGATGGTCTCCAAATTGCTCAGCAAATAGTAGCAAAGCATTTGAGCTTGGCACGGCTCTTAGCCAATGAGAGGCAGGTACTCCCCCGCTTAGCTGAGCAATTAGTAGTAATGTTGGCTGATGGTTTTTTCGAGACTGTTAAACATAGATCTGTATACTTATTTGGTTTTTTTACATAAAAAAACTGACTGAATTCCTATAGGATTGCTTTTTCCTGTTATTGTACTTTGTCCTTTAACACAAGTTTGGTCAACAAAACAATGAGCAACGACGTATGTCCACAAACCAATACATTCTTATTGTAAGCTCCCGTTGCAAGAAATATTAAAAAATCTCACAAAATTATAATGTTCCGAATCAGGTAATTGTACTCTTGTAATGCCGGTACAAACATAATACCGTTGCGATTTGAAGATAAATGGTGAGGTGATGTGAGAAGGTTTTATGGGCCTTCAACAATAATGTCTTAAGAGGTGAAGGCGAAGAGACAACACAATATCCATGTTCGAGCCAGGATTCTAACTGAGGACATCTTCACCGTTTACCGGCGCCTAACCGACTCCAAAACTGAAACAAAGTCAGTATAAATCAACTCAATTGCATTTTTCATAGTTAATAAAATATAGCTAGAGACATGCAAAATTCGCGTTATTTTCTGACAGCTGACTAGACTCCAAGTGACTATAGGGTCGTTAGACGTCTCCCGTTGGCCGATATTGTCGTGACTTGCTGCGGAGAATACTTACACGGTAGAGAGGCCAATCTCTGTAAAGACGTAACACACGTAAATGACAACATATAAAAGTTCGTGGCTAATTGAATCGCATATTATTTTTAGCTTCCTACTAACTGCACAATTTATCTTACAAACGCAAACATCATGTGACGTGTCCAGAGAGGTTAGACATTTCCCATCGTTAGCCGTTAAACGCGGAAAGATACGAATTGGCTGAAAATAGAACTGTAGCAGGGCTTTTGTGAGTGTTCACTTTATCTCGAACTGCCTGTAAGAGGACGTCAGTGGCGAAGCGTGGTCGTTTTCTATAGATGTGATATTAGACCTGACAATACGAACACGCGGCCGCAGACCAAATATTAATAAACAGGTGAAATGACATGGTGGCTCATTTTATACTGGCGAACTTCGGAACTTATTGGCTGCCCAAGAATGTTAATACCTGCTCCGTGTCTGGCTCCTGCAGGTTAGGACAGGTTTCCTATTGGTCTGGCTACCGACTGGCAGTGCAGCCGCCTTACGCTAGGCGTTTGCGCCGTGTTGCTTGCCAGCGAAGCCATTTTGTTATCTTGTTTGACTGAATTACAGTTAATCCTACTACAGTTTGGAAAGGTCAATGTGAGAAGTTTGGTACAGGGAAAATTTCTGCCGCTTGAGCGCTGATATAGGTAACATGTGTGAACTGACTAATCAGAGAGCTTTCTTAAATTTTTAGTTACATGAAGTTGATGATTTAAAAGCCAAAATTGTTATTTTTTCACTTTAAAATTAAATTAAATCACTTCTCTCTTTGCCGAGCCTAGTTAAAGTGAACTTTTTCTGCGGTCTCGTATTTTATTAGACCAGTCAGCGATAGCTGTGCAACTAGCGGCAGAATTCTCCCATAAGATAACATACTTTCTTACTAACCTGTTGTAGAATTGCCTTCAACTGAGTTTATCGTCTCACCAGCTGTTTCACTTCTATATTGATAACATTCTGTGTTGCGGTAAAGACATGCCTGTAGGAATCAACCAATAAGAATACTTCGCTGTTTCCGAAGTCGTATTACTGGAGAAATCGTTCCTTCACACTGATGGCCATGGTCTTTCATTTGTTTCAAACAATTGCAAATAACTTATATATTTTTTAACCAAACGTTTTGGAAAAATGTGAGACTGTTTACAGTCATACGATACACAATTTTGCCACAGCGGTTTTTTTTTATAATAAATAATGTATCGTTTGTTACCAAATTTTTTTTGCTTCATTTTGGCATATTTTGACCAAAAAATATGTGATACTTCACGGGCAAAAATCTAAAAATCCGTTTGGTGTATTGCAACAGAAAGATTCAGATACAAACGATGATACTTAAGTCTTAAAAGTGTAAGAATGAATGTTTGATATACGTACTCATTTGCTTAAAAAAATATTTCCGAAACCACTGAGAAACTAAAGAGCGAGGCCTTAAACGCTAGTGGAAATATACATGCATCTACAAGACTAATGGTTTCACAGACAACACAGAGTTTTGTATAGTCACCGCTTAGCACCGATTTCCTTTGGAACATATCCACACTTCTCGGCTGGAGGATGTAAATATACTATTATAGTTCATTCCTAATACTTCGTGCGTGCTCGTAAGTGCGTATTACGCTGCTTTTTTTTTTTTTTCGTATAACTTTAGCAAAATTTGACAGACACTTTTGGGTAATAGCTGTTTAAATTTTGTGGTATTTGTCACAACGGAAGACATTGTTATGTCGTAAAGTGAACCTCAAATGTACAGTTCTCATTTTGTACTGTAATTTTATCTTTCATTGTAACACATGTTCGTTATCGCATACAATAAGTGGCACACGGTAGGTGTTGTGACTAGAGCACTCGCCTTCCATCAAGGCGATCCGGGTTCGGTTCCCGGCGGGGTCGGTTCCTGGACTTTCGACGGTGGGAATCACACCGGACAATACCGCTGGTCGACGGGGATTCTCAGTGGTCTCCCGCTTCCCCCACCCTTTCATTCCGGCGCTGCTTCACACTCACACCATGTCACACCTCACCAGCGCTGAAGACCTAGATGTTAAGTGCCGACAAAAACATATTCATTGTATCAATCGGTAGAGACGTGCAAAATTCGCGTTATTTTCTGACAGCTGACTAGACTCCAAGTGACTATAGGCTCGTTCGACGTCTCCCGCTGGCCGATATTGTCGTGACTTGCCGCGGAGAATACCTACACGGTAGAGAGGCTAATCTCTGTAAAGACGTAACACACGTAAATGACAACACATAAAAGTTCGTGGCCAATTGAATCGCAGATTATGTTCTGTTATGCATAGGAAAGTGCAGTTTAGTCTGCTACCAAACAATAACGCGAATTTTGCATGTCTCTATCAATCGGCCATAAGAAGCTGTCAAATTTTGCTGAAGTTATACGAGGCTAACAGACTACCTCAAAACGTTATGGGTAGAGACCTGAAAAATTCGCGTTTTCTTTTAGACACAAGCTAGAGTCCCACCAACTGTACGTTCGTGTCACATTCACAATTGGTCATTGACTTATTTGACACCTCGTGTAAGTCGCTGAGCCAGTAATAAAAATGTAACTAAATGCAGGCCTAATTCACTGTGTCAGCGAGCAGCCAATGAACTGCTGATGTCTACCGGAATGCACATATATTCTTGGAGGCTATCTTACAGGTCAGTGAACCAGCGAATTTTTCCAGTCCCTAGTTATGGGTACAGATTATGGCATATCGCGAAAATGTTTTGTGCCAACATACCCTTGAAAACACTGTACTTTCTTGTCACAACGTAGCTGTCTGCCGACCAATAACAAGCAACAAGTATTAAAATATTAGGATAATTATTGGCTTAGTCACATAGGGTAACAGCTCCACGTGCAGGGAAAAGCCAGTAATCTTTTCGTAAGATGAACGTACGTTCACTCTAAATCTGAATAAGTGGATATTCACTGATTCACACTGATAGATGGAGCAGTCTCAACAATTTGAATCAGTGAAAGTATTCACTGTTTAATTTGTGAATATTCACTGATTCCCTTCAAGGGTGCCAACATCTCACAAGTGAATCAGTGAATATTCACCGGTTTTTTTTTTCAGTTGTTTTGAAAGAACAGTTTTCACTTATTGAATAAGTGAAAAATTGCTGGAAAACCTGTCGACATTCACAAATTAACTTGTGGACTGTTGGCACTCTTATCGGAATCAGTGAATAGTCACCGATTTCACAGTGGTTTCTAACCTATTCAATTTGTTGAAACTGCTCCATTCATCGGCGTGAATAAGTGAATATTCACTAATTCAGATTTAGAGAGTTGAAATCCAGCAAACAGTCAAGTTTTCCCGCGATGAGCCATCTTCTCTAATTATAGGCATTTTTCACGAAACTGGCCTAAACTTGTCACCAGCAATTTATTATCATATTATAGGAAATGCCAGTACGTTTCGCGGTGTACATTGTAGAACTCGTCAGCTTTTATTTAAATACTAACCTACTGGTGTTCACAATTACCGCAAATATTTATTTATTTCACTTGAATTTCGATAACAATAATGTAAGGAAATGGTCGTCACTGTTTGCTATCAGACAGGTATCAGGTATCAGCAGAGTTGTAAGTGTGTTTTACAGCAGAGAATTTGAGTTTCATATACATTTTGCATAGTAGGAAGGTCAAGTAATAAAACCTAATAAAGGTTGCAATTATTCGCATCTCGAGACTGTATCTATGATCTCATGCGCCGCACTTAAGTCACGTCGCCAAATTTGTGTCTCATTCCGGCAACGCTGTAAAAATGATTCTGCTGTGTGACAACAGTTCACACCGAAGTCATCGTAAATATTTTTTTAGAAGGTTCATTGATTGTGGCAGAACGTGAGATGGTAGGTTACACGCTTGAAATTACGTTAAATTAGTTACTCAAAGAAAAATCTTATAATCTGTGCCCGTAGTTTGTGTCTCATTTAGGTAACGGGAACAGTAAACAAACTACAATTGTATTCTATTATTTGATAAGCGTGTTACGTTTTGTTCGATGAAAGGCGTCGGGTAAAATACAAAAATTTCTTTGAATAGTATCCTATAAATTACAGGAACTCCAAACGTACGCACTTTCTTATTTCGGTTATTCTTATTCCGGTAATGTCAAAATTTTTGGCAAATGACTACAGCACACACCAAAAGTAGTTAAATTACAAATAGTCCTAGGCCTGTATAGTTTTCTGTTGCCTTCAAACGTAGTGATAGTTTGTCCGAGATAGAAATAAACCCTAACCCAATTCTACCAGCAGTGCAGATGAACACGTATGTTTAAATGAAATTAATTTTTAAATAAGTATTGTAGCTTAAGGATAGGGGCAAGTATTTGTGCGATTTTCGCACTATAGAAAGATTTCAGTGTTGTATCCGAAATTGGAGTACGCCTAGACCTATATGCAATTATGTTTAGTATTAAATATAAACATGAATGTCTGCATGTTTGCTAGTAATAGGGCCTATACGTATACCTATAGGCCTACAATTTAACCGATTGCTATGAAAATTTGCTGAGTTGTTGTGCGTACACACGGGAAGATTTCTGACTAAAAGGAAGTGGGGAAGACAATACGGAACACAAAAAAAAAATTGTGACATGCATGAATGGCCTAACGAGATCTTAATTTTTCCTATCAATTATCTACTGCAGAGGATTTATAAAAATTAAGGAAGGGACCAGTTACCGATGTATAAAATTGATTAAAAATTTAAATAACTACGTGGACGACAACGCGGGCAATATCCTACTAGTGTTGTGGAATGAATTAACGAGATTCCTACATTCTCTGTCTACCACCTACCGATACCTCTGCCAAGGAATCAGGCTTAGGAATCTCAGTGGGGCTGAACGGAGTATCTAAAATAAGTAAAAAATTTATTTTCTAATGTTCCTAAAATGGTTACTAATGACCCTATAACGATGCTATGCATAATTTATAATTTTCTAAGATAAGGGAAAGGTGTGAAGGTAATTTCCAAAATACCCAAAACAATTACTAAAAAACTGATAACCACGCGAACCAAGTCGCGAGAAACAGCTAGTACTGTGTAACTAAGAACCACCTAAATCTCTTTATTTATTGTAATTATGCAGCAATGGAAAGTACAGAAGATTACAGGTAATTCTAAGACAATTGAACAAAAATATTCTGAATGAAGCCTTGTGAAATGTGTTGATTCCAAATCTGAAGAGGATAAGGGTTGCTGTCTTACTCTAACCTAGAAACGAAAGATGCTTAACATATACAGATAGGAAAATACGAAGATTGAGATCAAAAAATGCAGAGAAATATGTTTGAAAAGCAACGAGAATTAAAAAGTCAGAATGTTGTAAAAGGATGCACGAAGAAAATGTGATAAGATCCATACACAAAGAGCCAAATAAAAATTAAACCAACACAAGCAATGGCGTAAAAATTCAATAATCACGGTACTAATTTTCTTTCAGGCAATGGAATTTGCCGTTCAGGTAGAACAATTGTCATTCAGGTAGTGCAATTGTCATTTAGGTAGTAAAATTCTCATTCAGGTAACGCGATCTCATTCGGGTAATACGATTTCATTAAAGTAATACAATCACATTTAGGTAAGGCGGTTTCATTACGGTAATGCAATCTCATTCAGGTAACACAGTCTCATTCAGGTAATGCAGTCTCATTCAGGTAATGCAGTCTCTTTCAGGTGATGTAATCTCAATCAGGTAATACATTTTCTTTCCGGTAATGCAATCTTATTAAGATAATGTGATCGCATTCAGGTAATACCACCTCATTCATATAATGCAATCCCATTCAGGTAACACAATCTCATTCTGATACATAAATATCATTCAGGTAACGTAAGCTCATTAAGGTAACACAATCTCATTAATGTAATACGCTCTCATTCAGGTATTGCGATCTCATAGATGCAATGCACTCTTAATCAAGTAATGCAATCTCAATAAGGTAACACAATCTCATTCAGGTAACATAATCTTTTTCTGGTAACGCGATCTAATTCAGGTAATGCAATCTCATTCAGGAAACGCAATCTCATCTGGTAATGTCATTCCTCATCCCGTTATTAGGTGTGATGCAATTGTATTCATATTGTCAGACATATTTGCAGCACTAACGTAATCTTATACTGTCTCTTCGGTAGGGGAGCAATCACAAAAAAAAAAAAAAAAAAAAAACGCAAATTTGCAAGGTTGTTTTACTTAGATATGAACTCTCCAGCCGCTTACTTTATTTTAAGAATTTTATTTTTGTTGCCAGTTAAACACGAAACAAATTAAAAATGTATGTGTGGTGAATATTACGACAAATCATATCCTTATATAACTGTACGATTTTCAACATTTAAATGCCTTGTAAATTGGCATTACAAGAATGAAAATCCTAAATTGCTAAAATTGTAAATGCCTTTTAAGATAAAAACCACCAATACAAGCATCTCACAACATACACATTAAAGACTATAAGTAAATAAAATAACATTTCAAAATCGTGAACTTAAATTTCGTACACCAGGTAACGTAAATAGCCAGTTTCACGAAAAAATACCCTTATGTTATCTACGTCACATTTCCGAACCGTTAAGTTTCCAAGTATTTTTGCAACACTCTTTTATTTTTATTTCGCGGAACTCTAGAGGTGCCTTTGTACAGTTTTCTGTGAGATGCCCGCAACTTCTGTTTCCTGAGGCACGACGAAGTCTTCGTCCTACCCACTCCACTTTCCTCAAGGTCGTAGTCCGTAAGCCGCGGCTAATTGGCTCGCCTGCCAAAACAACCTGCGCAAACATTTCGGAGAAAACTCGTACGTCGCACGCTCTCCAGTTAAACCCAGGGAGTTCTGCGAAACGCCCCGTTTATATTGGACGTGTGCGCGCGCAGAAGAGTTTGCTGCAGTGTTGCCTTCGCACCGGCGACCCCCGGTACGGTTAATTCTACTACAGGTCGGTAAGGAAATACTTTTTCTTATGGGAGAGTTTGGCACAGGGAAAAATTCTGCCGCTAGTTGCGCTGCAGTTGTTAATGTATCTAATAATATACGAGGGAAAGTGAGAGAGTTAGGTCAGCGCTTAAGGACGTTGGACCCGTAAAAATTCAAAATTTTATATTTGTGCCAAACACTGTTCAACTTTTACACATCAGATAACATGTCATTTCCCCAAATAAAAAAAAATTAGATCCCATAGTTTTAGCATTATGACCTATCAAAGTCACAAAATGGCAGTTGCGGTGTAGCCAAAATAATAAAAAATAATTAACTTGCAGAAACAAGATGATTCATATTGATTCTTAATGATATGAGCTATTTCAAGACACGTTTGTGAACACAAAGCGATAACTTTTCGTATTTTTAAAAAATTGATCAAAATGAGTAAATTTTTGCATAACTTTGACTTTTGGCTACTACTGAAATTTTCAAAACTAACTTTTGTCAACCATGTCGTAAAATGCATTGATACACTAACTATCAGTTCCTGTAATTTTGAATTTATTCGTTAATTACTTTTTATGATTTTGGCTACACCGCAATGGCCATTTTGAGACTTTGATGAGTGATTATGCAAAATCTATAGGCCCTATTTTTTTTTTTATTTGGGGAAATGACGTGTTATCTAATGTGCAAAAATTGAACAGTGTTTGGCACAAATATAAAATTTTGGATTATTACGGGTCCAACGCCCTTAACATCGAGGTCTTTACTGCTGGTGAAGGGACATGAGGTGAGTATGGAGCAGCGCCGGAATGAAGGGACGGGGGAAACGGGAGATCTCCGAGAAAACCCGCCGACCAACGGCATAGTCCAGCACGATTCCTACATGCGAAAATCCGGGGTCTGATCCCGCCGGGAATCGAACCCGGATCGCCTTCGTAGGAGGCGAGAGGTCTGACCCCTCGGCCACCGCGGCCCCCTAATAAAATACGAAACCGTAATGAAATTAATTCGAACTAGACGCGGTATAGATATTTCTCATTTAATTTTAAGTGAAAAGAAAACCAATCTTGGCTTTCAAATGGTCAACTTTAGGTAACTTAAAATTCGGGAAAGCTCCGTGATTGGCCAGTTTGCGCGTCTGACCGAGACCAGCGCTCAAGCGGCAAAAATTGTTCCTGTACCAAACTTTTAACATTGATATTTCAAACTTGTAGTAGAATTTAAATTATCTCTGCTACCTCCCTTTGTTGACGACGTAGCCGTCACATGAAAACGTCCTTGTTTTGTTAGAATTCTTATGTAGGCCTAATCATCTCCCTGCGGAGAATACAATTTTCTTCCACGGAAGCGAAAGTTGATTTTAATCCACGTCACTAAATGATAACGTTACAATAAGAGTTCTGTATTTTTTAGACATTGTTAGAGAATTACTTTCAGCTGATTTATATCACGAAAAAAAATCGTTTGTGGTAACCCCAAACTATCGAAACCACTGAAATATTTTTCTATCGGTTACATTTTTATATAGTCACTTACCAAATTGTACTGGGGGCAGCAACGTGGTTACCACAAAAAAAAAAAGTTTTAAAAAGTCCACAGTAAAAAAAAAAAAATGCGGTGGCCACAAAAATTTTTTCCTCTGTTTTATTCTAGATTTTGTTTACACAAACGCACGTGACTAATAAATATATTTTAAATATTTTATTCCATTCTAAATTTTGTCTGAATCCGTAGAAATATAAACAACGCTGACTAGATCATACGTGGGCTGGAAAGTGGTTACTTTACTTTATTCGTAAATTTGTCCGCATTTTATATCTTGAGATATTATTAGACATAGTGGAAAATCGCAAGAGCACCCTTCGTGCCAATGTATTTTACAAAACAGTATAACGGCCTGCACTTTTTATATGATTGAACGATTGTTATGTAGTGTTTCCAAACTGTTCTACACCGGAATATTCGTGATTTTACATTTGTAGAGTGGAAATTCTAAATGATCTAAGTGCCAATAATATGCTTTCGAGTTAAAGGATAAAACAGTGCTGCAAGAGTATATGCACATGTGGGACATGCTATCTTTCAACGATTATAAAAAACTTTTAAGACATTTATTGGCACTTACCTCTTACAGCAAAACATAGGCACTGGCATATAGTTCATTTCGATGATATTAACTCAATTCGGTGTCTTTGGCACTTTCATAATTTAGAATTTCCACTCAACAATTTTACCAAACACTGTCCAAATCTTATACATTACAATTATAGCAATTTCCCTAAAATATAAATTTTATTTAGTTCCGTAGTTTTTGTACAAGGACGTGTAAAAGTAACGATTTGACAGTTTTCGCTGCCTACCCGAAGTAAAAACTATCCAATCTATACATATTAAATAATTTAGAGTGGAAGTAAATGTATTAAGATGCAGAACGTCACCTTTGTAATTGAACGTAAAAATTATTTGTATTAAAAAATATTCCTCGAGTATACGTACATTTGTGCATATGTTTGAAACCCTGTTTTATCGAAAAACGTTAAAGAAAATTTATTTTTGTAATGTTGAATTGTTAATTGGAAGGTAAATAATGTATTTAAAGGAAAATTTGAAATAATCATACACAAATATTACCTGACAAACCACATTTATCCGTTTTATTAGCATAACCAAAACGTCTTTCAAAATGAATTATCTATGTTTAAATAATAACTCACTTGCCATAACCTACTCGCGAGCATTATTACAAAAATGTAGAACAGTGTAAGTACAAAAACTTACCTTCTAAACAAAAACATAAGAATCTTGTCACCCGTAATTTGCACCTTTCCACCGTTGTTGTAATCAACACTTGCACGTTTTCTCTGAATTCATTTAAACCGACTTGACTTTCGCAATTTTAAACTTTACTCTCTGTTAATCTTCGAAAGTAATAATAATACTACTAATGATGAAGTATTTATTGAAATATGGCGATGTTAAGGCATTATGTCTCCTGTTACACTTGACCATAATAATAATTATATTACGTTATTATTTAATTACTATATTAAATGTTACTACATTTATCTACTACTAATATAATGTCCTTAAGGGGGTTGATCCCTCTCAGATCGGTTTTACGGTTTTTCTTATAAATCATGGAATAGACACATTGTTCCACTTTTTTCACGCTGACAAGGCATAGTTCATTGTTTCATTCACTTTTTGGAATCCGTACGGCATTGTTTATGTTAACGTTGTGGCCTCTGTAGTCGCTCCCGTAAATAAAGTAATTTTTCCTTTTCAGCTGTTTCCCGTTACAAAATAATGAATATATTATGGTTCCAGCAATTACAGAAAATCGATTAAGTTTGTATCTATGCCTTGTCGTGACGAAAATGTTGATACATCGTCTGGAACAGAAGTTATCGAGAAAAAAAAACAGATAAATCCAAGGTGGTAGGGATCAATACCCCTTAATGTATAACTATCTGAAATTATATGAAATAAATTGTTTAACAAATTATTTGGCAGTAGTTACAAAATTCGAGAAAAAAACTAACGCATGAAAAAAAGGGAATGCCTTAATTAAGTAGTACTCATTCACTCATACACAAGTTGAAGGATGTAGATAGTAATAATTTTGAAGATTTTAAGACACATACGGAGCGAGTAAGATTTCAAGGTTTTCGGACAGTGAAAGAGTGAAGTTTACTCGCGGAGTAACGTGTTGGAACGCCACGTGCCTAGATAGGTAGGCAGCTACAAAATATGTTCTTTCCATATTCCACCCAGACTCGTCTTGTATAACGGCGTATAGGCGCCGCATTCCGATACTGCTGGTGAACACTGATTTCACTGATTGTCTGCCAGTATTCGTCAGCAATAACGGAACCACACCAGCAACTAGTAATTATTTTGCCACGATCAGTGATATTAGAGGTTCGGTACGATCAGTGGCGGCTCGTTTGTTGTTGCCAGGTAAGGCACAAGTTGCAGAGAACTGTATACAGTTGTGCGCTAGTTGACGCTACAGCCACTGACACGTTGGTATGTAGGTGCCACTTATTACTGACTGCTCACAACACAATAAGTAGACAGTAGATATTTCATGAGCATTGGTATACGTTCACAGGAGTGTACAGTTCCCAGAAACTTGTGCCCTACCTGCCAGCAATCCTCGAGCCACCACTGGGTAAAATATAGGCAGTGATGAACATGAAAATACGAATTAAGTAGCAAACACTGATTCTTAACCTGTTTTAAAATTTACTTTTTTTATAACGAATAATTATATTTCACATAATAATCCACTTATAATCTTATGAGAAAAACTAAAATTTAATGTTAATGTTATTTTTCAATGTCTACTTTGGTGTGAATGAGTGAGTGAGAGGTTTTGGTCAGCGTTTAACATCGAGGTCTTCAGCGCTTGTGAGGGGTTAAACGAGGTGAGTATGGAGCAATGCCGGAATGAAAGGGCGGGGGAAACGGGAGATCCCCGAGAAAACCCACGGACCAACGGCATCGTCCGGCATGACTCCCACATGCGAAAATCCGGGGTCTGACCACGCCGGGAATCGAACACGGATCGCCTTGGGCTACTTTGGAATAACCTCCTCGAGTTATATTTACATGCGTATTAAATATATTCCTATTTATCACCGTGACGACTTGAATGTTTATATAAGTTTCTCGAGGACACATTTTTGGCACGTTCTCACGATCTCTAGACTTATAAGTAGTCGTAGCCTCGCACGAGGAGTCAGCCGTGAACAATTCTCAGTGACCGTCAGAGCTCGCCAACGGTATCGGAACAGTAACCGACATTACTGAACCCACTGACCAGTGAAATAAGTGAGTATCGGAAAGCGACGAGACTGCACTGTGGAAGGAGACAGTATCAGAAGACTTCTCCAGACTAGTCCCTCAAGCTAAGGGGGTTGTCTCCACTCTCTCGAGCGTCTAATCAGAGAGCGAGGGGCGAAAGTGCGCCGAGGAACGTCGGGTCATTAGCTCGCATCATTACCCCCTCCCTCATCTTCCTTCACCCCCACACCCTCAACACCGGGCATCAACTCGTCGGCTTCATCGACCCTTCCTGGAGGGGTTGGCGCCCCGGGCTGATAGCGCGCGGCACCCGGCGAGGAATCATCCCTTACACCCTTCCCTTCCTCATAATTAACCGCTCCTCCCCCCTCCCTAACATACCTTCTCCCCGTCTTTATCCGCAACACCTTCACGTGGGGTTTCTATTTCACCGCTCTACATTATTCAACGCACGCCTCGCGGCCGGTAGGAGGTTCAGTTGGAGTCGGCGAGAATACGAGGGGTGAGGGGTTGGCGATGCATAACACAAGGGCGCGCCTTCCACCCCCATCTCCACTCTTCCTTGACTGCTACGAGAATCGGGATCACCAGCCGACCAGCATCCGGCCAATTTCGGTGGGAAACATTGCCGGCTGCGGTGATTTCTCGCTGTGAAATACTTCCTGACCGGCCTCTGCGGGAAGAGGTCAAGTTTCAGGTTTTACGTGGTCGATGTGGCCAGTGGCGTATGGAGGAAGAGATAGAGAGGGAGATAGCGATAGAGAGAGATAGAAATAGTGAGGGAGAGGTAGAGATAGATAAATAGATAGATAGAGAGAGGGCTCCGGCAGATACGAAGTTATTCTCAACGTGCATTGAGTGATGTCTGCCTAGGAATAGCTGGCCTCCGTAGTGCAGTCGGGTAGCCAATCGGATGGTGCAAGATGTCCTATGGTCGAATCCCAGCACAGACATGGACGTTTGTGTCGATTTATGTTAAGATAGTTTGCAAGACGTCCCTTACTACGCCCAATGGCATAAAACCAAGGGGGGTGGAGGAGGGCGGACGTTAATACATCCTCTAAAAAAAAACTTAGGAATAGCTATTAAAGGACGTTATAGGTCATTCGGGATAACGTGAGCACTACAGGTTTAATCTTTGAAAAAAAAAAATCGCTAGCCGTTACTACATATAAGTCACCATTAACAACAATCACTGTACTGCTTGTATGGTAGGTAGCGATTCATCGCATGTAGTTCCGTGTATGTTACTATTTCAATACGACATTTGTGAAAGAACATCAGATGAAATCGACCTCTCTGTATTTAATATACTTCAAAATATTTATTTATGATCTTATTGACATTTCTACTTGCATTATAATTAGACTTAATTGGCGCCAGTACAACGTGACTCTACCGCCAGCCTCAGGTAATATTGCACGTTACCGCTTGCTGCGAGCTTCAGAGAGTTCAACATTCCACCGACAGGTGGCATCAGAGTTAGGTTTTCGCCGTTTTCACAGCTTCGTCAAATTGCATCATTTGCGCGTGTGTTTGTCCGTTGTGAGTATATACACATTCAAAAGTACTGGAAATGACTGTGAATAACACTGCCAAATGATGTGAAGCCATTGGTATTCTGTAAATTATGTTTCACGTTTATTAAGTGCGTCGTTGTTGTTCGTGGCAGTAGAACTGAACGAATCTTGAATTGCGTGTGTCATGTCTGTTTTTAGTAGCGGTTTAGAGTTACAAATTCAAATAAACTATGCCCGCATTTACGAGATTCGTAACAGCAGTAGTGCGTGTCGTATCAATTAGTCGATGGACAGAAACCAGTATTAAGACGTTAACTCGCAGGTATTTACAACTTAGATTACTTTTGATTATATCTTGTATTCATCCCCCGTGCATTTAATGAGTATACATTGTAGATAAGATTTATCGGAGCAGTATACTGTACATGTAAACATTGTACGAGCCTATGTGAATAAAAGCACGTGGCAATATTTATGTTTACATTCGGCGGAAAGATATAAACTGGCAGAAAATATAAATTAATCAGGGCTTTTTTGAATTCTCACTTCATTCTGAATCACCTATACAAGTTCGTGTAACCACTTCAGGGTGTATATTCTATAACTTCACTTCTTCTCAAGATCGTCATCTGTGACAGTCTTTCTAGAGCAACAGCGGTTAAGATAGTCACTCGTCACGGTATTTATGTCGTATTCTCAACACCTCTCTTTAAGAGATTCTCAATATGCATGGCAACTGTGTAGTCTGTGCACTGAAAACCTTCATACATAGTACTAAATTATCTTTTCTCAGATTTTTCTGCCAAATTTCAGTTGCTTGATTTAGTTTCAAATTATAAAAAAAATATTTAATACTATTTATAATTCCGACTTAAAAAGTTACCAGCCTTTCTCTATAGTAAAAAGATAGTGTGCTTCACTTATAAGAGATAGCAGCACTGGTGCTATGTTAGTGTATACGGCCAAGAGATAGCACCACGCGTATTGTATTAAATGTGTACACAAGAGTTGTAACTAACGAAACATATTGCTTATTTAAGAGGGCGTGGTACATAATCAAACGCTAAAAACATTAATCTACAACTGTAGGTTTCTTGAAGTCAGTTTGCGAAAATTAAACAATATCAATCCTAGACAATAGTTTTAGCCAACGTTTTAAACAAAATTGTTTCCAGTGCTACCAACTTCTGAGGCACAATATCTGACGCCGGAACCTCGTGCATTTAACTGCGGCGCAAGTGAACACGCGTAACGAATTAGTAATTCTGTATAAATATTTACTCATAAAGTTTGCAAATACCATTATCTAGGATTGTCATTGTGTATTTTATCCAAATTGGCTTCGAAAAAAGCGTAGAAATCAATTGATGTTTTCAGCGTTTATTTATCTACCATGCACTCTTAAGTAAAAATATTAATACTCTATTACGGTCTCCTTCCGGGCAAGATTTCAATATTACTTGTTCTACAAGGAGGATGGTTGTAGAAAGCTTGAATATGTCGTCCATTTTCATTTACCTTCTCTTGTAACAACATTTCAGAACTCTATCGTTATATAAAGAGACTCGCTATACTTCTGTAAGACAGTCACGGTGACATTTTCAGTTACAGAATACGAACTATCGTCGTAAATATAGTTAACGAGTTACAATATTTGTATAAAGATAGTGTAAGTGACTGAAAATGTAAAAAAAAAAAAAAAAAATACTATATATGCCTGAAGGTTTACAATTACTAGGGAGCCCTGTTTTTCGCGAAAAGAATTTTGCCCCACTTTGTTTCGGTGACTTACGTGCACATCTGCAGTTCAGCTTTGTGGTCAGTGATTGGATATTTGAACTCTCACGAGACTTGGGAATCTACCGGCAAATCACAGATACGGTGTTGTAGGAACGTTATTGTAATTGGCTCAGTCAAATGAGATACGGCACTTCACATTGACACGCTGCCAATAACCATGAAGCAGAACTGCAGATGTGCACGTAAGGCACTGAAACAAATTGGGGCAAAATGTTTTTCGCGAAAAACGAGGGACCCGAACAATTGGTCATTTTTGAGATGGTATAAAATCGTGATAATACTCTTTGCCAGCGTATATTCTTCTTATATGATTGGACAACTGTTATATGGCACGGTTTACCTGTTTACAAGTCACAGAGCACATCAGTCGTGGCGCATCAGAATCAGGGCCAAATCTAGGGTTTAACACAGGAGGGGGGGGGGGGAGGCAGGCAGCCCCGGGTGCCGGGTTAGCGGGGGGCGCTGGTGGAGCCGAAAACTTTCACTTGGGAATTAAATGTAAATTACTTAAAAAAAATATACACTATCTACATTATATTTTCGTAGTTTTATTATCCTTGAACACAATATAATGTTATAGATACAGTATTTATAATTAGAATGCACACTTATAATACTGACAATGGTAGGTAGTAAGTGCAGGTTCTATGTATTTCCATTAAAATGTTATACTGTTATTTACGCGAGTGCAAAACAACGTATGCAAGATACGTTTAATACTGTTGGGTTGATAGGACTGATGGAAAAAAAGGGACGAAAAGGATTAGGGAGGGGGGGGGGAGAAAATCACATTTCTTGTCCCGGGTGGAGGAAAGCCTAGATACATCCCCTTGACCAACTGACCCTGTCAATTAAGAACTCGCCAGTAAATATAATAATACTATAATAATAATAATAACCGAATTTAATGTATTACATTGAATTCTAGAAAACAGAAAGTTTTTTCTGATATAAATCACCGTACGTAACAATCCCAATTGATCATAAAAGCTGTACGAAAATGGGTGATTCAGTGGTCCTTTTCAGGTATGAAAATTTAGGTTCAAAATAAAAACGCACACCTTTATATTAAACACTACACAATACAATAATGGTGCCACCTATGACTGCATTGAGCTGTAATGTTAATATACTAACACTTTAGCAAAATTGATCTTTTTTTTTTTTTTTACTTTTGTAAAAAAATACATAATTATGAGTTTCCAGTTCACTTCTTACACGTATACTAAAAGGTAAAATAATAGCTGTGTTTCCACTGTTGTACTTTTGGAATTTTCGGCCGTGAAACAAAAATAGGCAAGATAAACCAATAAATCAACATGCAGGAGAGAGGCTGACTCTTTTAAGTCTAACAATGTGCAAACGAGAGAGTACCATTACCACGTATTGATTCTCGATGCCGAAACCTGCTATTATTTTTTTTAGCAAACATTTCTTACGGTGCATTAAAATTCTCGTCGTTTGGCTATGAGAATTCATGTCCCATCGCTCCGTGCAGTCTATATGTTGCTCTTTTACGCGAGAAAACTGTGGCGGTGGGCGGGAGGGGGTAGGGTTAAGGGGGGACTCACGAGGGGGCTGCTAGCAGTGGAGGAAATTGCATCGTCAGCAGGAAGGCGAGCCTTACTGGAGATGCAAAAAAATAATAAAATAAGGGTTGTTGCAGAGGGAGCGGTACTTGACTATGCGCGGAGTTAACTCGGTGGCTTAGGGTCGGAACTCTCGCCTCTTATACAGCACTTCGCTCCATCCTTACCTCACTCGCAGTCATCTTGCTTTATATTTCCACGAACAAACAGGGACTGGCTAAACTACTGCTAAGAAGCAGCACTCACGACGCCAAGATAAACACTTTATTTGTCCGCTGAAGAGACAAAGACGTCCGGCCGCCGGAGGTTACCCAGGTCGTGAACTCGCACAAGTAGTAAGCTTGGTTCACTTTCTGGACGTAAGCAATCTTCACTCGGGTAGGTTTTTAACCCCCGACGAAAACGTAAGGGTGTTATAAGTTTGACGGCTGTGTGTGTCCGTCTGTCGAGCTCACGTTTACCACAAGTGAACAACACAGATATTCCACTGTCTCAAGAATTGAAAGGGAAACCTTAGACATTTCAAAAATATATGCAAAGCTTTCATGCTGCTCGTCTTTCTCAGCCAGGCCCATCACTGAGAAATATAATTAATGGTATTGCTGTTAATGAAGACGTAAATATGCACGACTACGAATCTGTAGGGAGGAGCGTAGTGTATAGAATGTTTAAGTGTTTTTTTCCCTTCCTGTACAATATGATTGACACAAAAAGACCCCCAACAGTTCGTCTGCTGTAACTAGAGCCACAATTTTGTCGCGGAAAGATTTTTGGAACATTATGTTTCAATGTCTTACGTGGGTCTTTTATTTTATCTAAATTGACCCGACTATAGTCCTTTATTACCATGAAACATATCCACTTTAATGTACATTGTTCTTAACTACCGACATCATAGGGGTCATCTTTCTGCAACCAATAATAAAAATTTAATTCAAAAAATTGCTTTACACCAAGTTCAAAGAACGTTCAGTAATTACTCACTCAAATTTTTATATAAAGGCTCTACGGGTTAAAACGATAAAAAAAACCTCCCTTGATAGCAGTTAGGTCATAGCTTATGCGTGAACTAATGGAAATAATTCAATGACGTAATACAATCGATAAAAAAACTCGGTTTTTTAGTGGCGGTAAATTATTTTGTCAATTTAGCCCCTTCCTAGCAATTTTCGTGGTGAACATAAAATATTTTACATTGTTCATTAAGCTGTTTCTTGGTGATTATAACATAATAAACTTACCAACAATAAATTTTGTGAACATTGTAAAATATTTGGTGTTCCCACAAACATATTTGGTAGGACCTACTTAACAAAATATTTAATAGCCACTACAACATTTTTTTTCTGTTCAGAATACACAAAAATGTTCACTTCTAGTGGCCAGTTTTAGTGACAGTACTTGAGAACACGAAGCGGTTCGGAAGACCGCAGCTCATCAGGACGGAAACAGTTTGCAGGGGACGAAACAAATTGACTCCATCGCGAGAGGGCATTCGGCAGAGTCGCTCCCTGAATTATCGACGAGAAGGCCGAGGACTCTCTGGAAGACGGCCCATTGGCAGGCACGTCATAAAAGAAACATGACTGGATGAGAGAAGTCCTCCACTGGCCCCGTTAAGAGTGACTCAACGGGCCACCCCGGCCCAGTTCATATATCCACTCTCGTCAGGTTCATTTGATGAGGGCGAACCTCTGGCTCAATCCGGCACCATCCTCAGCAGAGACCTAGGCCCTAGGGCACAACTTTCACAGGAGCGCACTTCACGAGTAAAATATTGAGTGATTACGTTAGGAATACTATAGTCATTCCTAGAGACTTGCATTTAATTTTTGCCGACAGGCTAGAATTCATCCGTCTATACACACCCGAACACACTCTGCCGTCATTAGCTCCGAGACATGGTTTACCGAAATCACCCCAAATAAATGCTGGAATGGTTACTTAAGGCTCGGTTTCAGTCGCCATATTGGATTTGATTATTTTTCGCTTTTTTGGAATTTTAAGAATAAAAATGTTAAATATACGAAACAACGATTGCACCTCAAATTCAATTTACATTTTACTAGAGTACAGACCTTGCGATTTAGCTGTTAACTTATACTTACGCCGCAACGTGTGGTAATTTTTTTATATTACTAATCTGCCCGACAAATTACGACCTATAACTATACATCACTAGCTCTATTGCTATGCTTGTACTGTAGCTCCAGGTAAATAGAATTTGCGGTATAGTCGCCGATTTAACATTTTTCTTCACAGAATTCCAAAAAAAGCTAAAAATAATAAAATTCAATACGGCGACTGCAACCGAACCTTAACAAAGGCCATGGCCGACTCCTCTCCTAGCTACTGTCGTACCAAGTTGCGTGTCACTGTCTCTAATGACCTCGTTGTCGACGAGACGTAAAGTTCACTTATCTATCTACGAAAGTCAGCAAGCTTTTTATAAACTGTACTTACGTTGAAATCCAGAAATCAGCAAAGTTTTCCGGCGATAATTCATCTTCTCTAAGTATATGTTATTTGCGAAGCAAGGTAGTTGTTTTCGGAACAATAAAACTGGTGGCAGGGCCAACTTTCGCACATAGGCTAGAGCGCTCGCCTCCTACAAAGTACAGTCTGGTTCGATTCCCGGTGGGTTCGACCCGGGTTTTCGCTGCTCTAAGCCCTCAGTGTATCGCTCTTCAACAGCACTGACAAAAATCTCTACTTTTGTGGCGTCGGCCGTCGACGATGGATTCGTGGGTCAAGTCGCTGCTGGTTCCCATTGCAGTCGTAGCTTGGTTTGCGTGGTCGGCACCTTACGTATCTTATGTAACCGAAGTTGTAGCTGTTGCAGGACGTGTGACGTCAAAGGTGTTAAGAGGTTAGAGAGTGTAGGTGTTACCGCCCGAATGCGTGATGGCTAGGGTCATTAACATTTTGCGAAAATAATTTTGCCCCAGTTTGTTTCTGAGCCTTACGTGTCCATCTGCAGTTCTGCTTCATAGTCAATGACTGGATGTTCTGACTGTTACGTGTCCTGGCCTTCTGCCCGCAAATAATACACGTGTTTTGCTGCATTGAGCTTATTCTGATTGGTGCAGTGTAATGAGCGACATGACTTCAAAAAGAAATGCTGCCAGTGACGATGAAGCAGGACAACAGATGCGCAAGCAAGTCACTGAAATCAACTGGGACAAAATTCTTTTCGCAAAAAGTTCATGGCCCTAGTGATCGCTTGCTTGCTCACGTGGCAATATAAACACGTGTAAAAGTTACTCTATGAAAGGTCAGAATAGTCAGAGCCATCTTCAGCAGAAGGCCGCGGCCTTAGATCTGGCAACACTGGCATGAAGGGTCATTTTAACACTTCTTTTATCTCGCCAAAGGCAGTGGCTTCCTCTGATTCGCCGTTATGTAGAACAGAATAACGAATCAGGTACAGCCATTGTCTTTAGAGAGCCGAGAAAAGTGTTAAAATGACCCTTCCTGGCAGGGTTGTCAGATATAAGGCCGCTGCCTTCTATTGTAGGGAGCTGAGGAGAAGGCAAGGCTCCGGTATGCAGCTGGTGGTGGGGACAAGCGGAGAGCTATAGGCCCCCACCACCACCCTGCCGTTCTGCCTTACCTTCTCCTCAGTTTCCTACAATATAAAAGATGGCTATGGAATACTCCACTCTTTCGTGAAATCCGCTACTATAATAGTAAACCGACGTACGCTTGTGCTTTAAATACACAGTGCGCAAATAGTAATAGACTTACGCATATTAATGAAGTGATTCACAACTTCGAAACAAGTCCTTGTTGCATTACATAACCAATGTTCAAGCAATATTCGTTGTCTGACCGAGTCTGAAAATCAAAATGTGTAATTGGAACAGCTATGACACTTCAGGCTTCTGTGCTTAATTGGTGCGAAACCCCACCTACACCTTTTACACCCTGTGTCCCACCTCACCGAGGATTGTGTAAAATGTATAACACCTTGTTGCAGAAGTTGTAGTTACACCCACAGCCTTTCATGAACAGGTCTGGACACTCGTCTGAAAACTTGACGCTCTTGTTGACTGCTAGTTGATGATAATGCTGCTGGCACGCTTGTTTGCAGTAGTCGGGGTTTAGCATGATGGATATGGACGTTACTAAAGTTCACTTGTTTGGAAGTCATCGTGGTGGCCTTCGGTTGCAGAAAATACTAATTTTAATTAATTGTTCCTTCATCATTGGTAAACAAAACGAAATAAAAATATACAGTATAGTAAATTTTTGTATCACGTTGTTAATGTTTGCTGTTTCAATGTTTACATGCGAAAATCTCACCATTCAAAAGCAGCGCGCCAGCGGCAATATCATAATCTATAATAATATTAATAATAAGAAGAATTTATTGATGACGCTGTTACGGCGATGTCTCCTTATCTTACACTGGACCATAACATTTCTGGCTACAACTTATAATGATTTTACGACATTTCAACCTTAAATTTAAGTCAATACTAAAAATACAACTAAAAAATTAACTTGCGATATGCTCTGAAAGAACTGAAAGAACATGTAAATTTATGTCGATATAGAAGTAAAATAATAACGAAAACATTAGGTGCATATGTTACAGACTAGACTTACAAGGCTCAATGAGAAGCTGAAAAATAACAATAAAATTGAGATAAAACTGCAAGGGGGTCAAACAAAACACGTTGGCAAATATACGAGTGTCCAGACAGGTTGTTTTGTGGTCGTGGTAACGCCCACCGCCAGAACGACCCGGCCAGAGCAACCTTGACGTTACTTCCGGCAGCCAGAACGCAGAGATACAAGGTTTGTTCGCATGATCTGCCTGTTTTACTAGCCGAGTGCAAGTGCCATTTTTCGCAAGCGGCGAAATGGCAAGAAGGGCAGTTGCTAGTGGTTGTGACCATGCGAACGATAAGTGGCAGTAAACAAGCGTGTTGATGTTTGAAAGACACCCGGGAAGAAATAAACACAAACTTCCTGTCTATAAAACATAGCGATCATTGCTTAACATATAGGTAGAGGCACGATTATTTTGCGTATTGGTTCTAGGTCTGGTTGAACGTCAACACAGCATACTTCACTGTCATTACTGAGATCGGTCAACAGTTGTTTTGATACATATTTGACTACTGCAAACCTGTAAGGAATAAGGAAATAAATAGTTTTGAACTCACGTAGTATCCTTTTGTACGCTAAGAAGCCAATGTATACTCGACTGTGGCCGGTACGTGTAGTATAGGACTGAGAAGTCTAAGCTGCTACCAGATGAATACGCGAAATAATCGTGTCTCTACATATAGGTTTACTTCCCAA
>PNEQ01126354.1:33414-59370 GCA_003012365.1 Medauroidea extradentata
TTTTTTTTTTTTTTTTTTTTTTTTTTTTTTTTTTTTTTTTTTTTTTTTTTTTTTTAGTGCTGTCAGTTCTGCATTTCCAGTGCGTGAAAGGGCAGAAATGGCAGGCTTCTGGCAAAACTGACATCTGCTAGTGCCGCGCGAATAACCTACCTGATGATGGGGACAGATTCCAGTTCCCGTCACTTCGTCCTAATGTCTGGAAAACTACCGTGTTTTGTTTCGCCTCTTCGTTGTGTCGAATGATGTTCTCTGTTCGTGTCTGATATAATTGTGGTTTTGTTTTGGCTCGTTGCTGTGTCGTATTTTTATATTCATATTGTGGGTCATACGTTTCATGTGTTTGACCCTTTGCTAAAGTAGAACTCATACCTGGGTGGTCTGACTTGGCGGTGCCTTGGGTTTCTCTTTTGATTATTTATTTATTTTATTTCTTATCTGTTTGTCCTTATTTTATCTGACTCGATTCCATTTCTGAAATTTTATGTTGTGTATATATCCTGTTGACTAAAGCATACACTGCTTATTTATGTTTTTCTATCATCTTTAGTATTTTTTGACGGTCATCTATATCGCAATGGAGTATGTCCAAGAAACTAAATTCTGTCATTAACTTTCTGTCTATAAAAACATAGCGATCATTGCTTAACATATACAGGTTTCCAATATCACATAGGTGTTATTCCCGATCATTTACTTTCTAGAGTAAGAGTGATTTCATTTTTTAAATTTGAAATTACGTATCCGCGTGCATTTATGATAGAATACCCTTACATCTCGTTAAAAACTGTAATTCAGTAAGTACTTTACGTCATTTCTGAGTTACATCGCTAATGTTTGAGAGCCCATTTTTCAATTTAAGGATCCGCTGATTCAGAATAACGCCGTTTGTCAATTATTGCGCGCCAGAGTTAAGATTCTTACATTCCAAAAATGTTTGGCTTTAGGATGTGGACTGGGCAGGTTTCACTCAATATAAGTCATTACAATTTGCATCACTGTTTTCAGGAACCTAACCCTGACGTAAATAGTGCTGTCAGTTCTGCATTGCCAGTGCGTGTAAGGACATAAATGGCAGACTACTGGCAAAACTGGCATCTGCTAGTGCCATAGAAACCAGCAGAACTGGCAGAGCACACGAACAAACCTACAGTTCGGGTGTAGAAGTTGTAGAAAGTACTGACCACGTGAACAATGCTCGTGTCGCCTCCCATCTCCCCTCTAGGAACCCAGCCTCCCGCCCTCGGCTAATGGACCACTCGTGTCCTGCACGGCCTCCCTAGAGCCACGGACGCCCGAGGCGAGCCTACACGGCGGGCAGATCAATCATTTCTCTCGTCGCCCTCACACCTCTGCGCCTGTCCTGGAAACAGCACAAATGCGTGGTTCGCACACCGTCACATATCCTCTACTCCATCAAGTACGCAAGAACGCCTGCGACAATAATTAAAGTAGAACACCCACCATTATTTAGGATGTTTTCAAATTTTTTGTTACAAATTTTTCTCCCAAATTATTTTTATGCAGTTCACCTCGAAAGGTAGTAGCAGTAGACCTTACATGTAACGTTAAGAGAATCGCATCAATAATTTATTTTGTAGGATTGCATAAATTACAATTTCAAAGCTCGATTATTGTGATTCCAAGGCTGAAATTAATTAAACAAAAATAATAAATACCAAGCGATTGGGCTTCTGTGGTAATACACTGGAAATGCATGCGAAAATACGCGTGTTAGATTGCCGTACCGGCCATCCTCACCTTTGTTCTCCGTGATTTTTTGAAGTCACTCCAGGCTGATTCCTGTCAATCCGAGCCAGTGCTACCGTGCTTAATTACCTGGCTACGACGAAATGTTAAGCTCGTCTGATAGACCGGATACAAATGTAACATAAATAAAATAATTCCAGGGTTAGATGTTAAACACTAAAGACGTTGGAGATTTAGAAGCAAGCGCTACTAATAAGTTAGGAAAATTAACCTTATACATATTGGTAGACAGCTCTATCACTTGACCAAGCTTTGCGGACCACCCGTGGTCATCCAGGTTGTGAGTAAACATCTGAAAATAATTCAGGGTTTTAAATTGCCAGGACTTCAAAGAGTGTCTACATATTTTAAACATGTATAAAATATTTGACTAAATGCGACAAGAGCTTATTTTATATACCATAGTTAATAACCCGAGAAATTTGCAGTGTAAAAAAAAAGACAGTATTAAACAGTACTGTTACAAGACAGCGCTCGACCGCGCACCAGACTCACGACGATCCACTTCCGCTCCCACCACCACTCGTTCATGGCGATACGAAGAGCTGGCCATGGCCCTGTGACGTCAGTGCGCACAAGCCGATACTATTACGTCACCCTTGAGCATCACGCCCACCAAGCAATTTACTAGTCAGGTCCAAAAATTAGTAAAATTCGTAATCGGTCGGTGTTATCGCTCAGATGAGTGAATAACCTGTCGGAGCGGCAACTATTTACAGTGCTCGCAGTGGACAGTGATTTTTTGGCGCTTAGCTTGTGCGGATGGAGTTGTGGAGATGCGCTCTCGGCGGCGGGGACAGCGAGGACAGCGGATACGACAGTTACAAGAAGCGTTTCGGGAGTAACAGAACCAGTTGTGGCATTGCACCGACAAGACTGCGATGGCGGAAGAGATGCACAGCATATGTGGATGGTGCAGTTGCTTGTATTTTGAAATAACTTGAAGTTATTCTCTGACGATGGCCAGGGGAAAAGGTGAGCACGACCGGGCCGCATGGCTGTAAGGGTGTTCCCCCTCGGTGGGGGTTCTGGAACAAGGAACACTATGCGTCCCTCTAGTACTCTGGCGGTTAGGTAGGAAAACCCACGCATGCCATGAAAATTAGGTAGTACTACGGGCGGCTAGATAGCCCCACGGTGATGTTCTTTCCCGTGTCTAGTCTGGGTTGGACTCATAGTGGTGGTGATTGCCCATATGCTGGGCAGGCCGGGACAGGACCTCTTCTCTATGACATGTCAAAGTGTTTATTGCTTAAGTGCACGGGAGCTGGCTCGGTGAGTTTCTTAGGGATAAGATAGGCCTCGACTCAAACCAAGAGACAGTGGAACTGAGGATCTCATTCGGTGGGGCATAACGGTGTGCGGGATCATGGGATGGATGGCCCCGGGTTTCTCTCGCTAGCTTATGCTACTCCTTTGGGAGGTGGTTGGAGGCGCAGTACAGTGCTCCACCAAGGTGTTAGCTGGTTCCAACTGTCTGCTAGCTGAAGTCCACTGCGGGGTAGAGCGTTATCTCTCCCTACGCCCACGAGGGCCGGGCGCCGGGATGGCTTTATGGCTAAGAGGCACAATAACAAAAAAAAGAGTATATATCCGTATATGTATATTGTGAATATGTAGATTAAAATGTATAAAAATTAATGTTTGTTGGTCTTCTGTGAGTTCCTACACAATTCATACCCGCTTGCGTTAAAACTTTTGTGAGTTGTTGCGCATGGGCCCACGAAGGTTTTCGACAAATAAATTATACTTCGGTTATTGTTGGACGAAATACAGGGCATAACATGGAACCCTAAAAAAATTAGTCCAAAAATAGGAAAAGGAGCAATGCACCGCATGCCGAGCAAAGCTAGTCGTTTTAAAAGTAACAGTGAATTTCGGGTTAGAAAGACAAATTCTACAGCCACGTAGGCATAACTCTTAACAAGCAGCGAGTTGGTACTCTGCTGCTGCGGAGTCCAATAAGAAGTTGTTTATCTCCCCTGTGGATAGTCGCGCGAAGAAAAACTAGCAAGACTTCGCTTCCCCTTTGCAGCCTTTAATTCGTAATCCGTCCGTGAAACAAAAGAAAACACGCCACAAAAGATGAACCTCCACAAAAAACCTCCTCCCTAAAAAAACATTGTTCTTGCCAAAAGTTTCTCTTACAATTTCAGGGGCTGTTGTGAATACAGTACTGTTCTGTTTCAGTGTTTTGGCATTTGGGCTACCGGTCGCTATGGAAAGAGGGGAAACATGTATTGGAAAATAGGAGGGTGGGGGATTGTATCAATACTCTTAATGGAAGAGTTGTGAAAGCTGTATCGAATTTCCCGCCTCTTTAATGCTTTCTCGAAAAGGAATCTCGCCATTCCTACACTTGCGAGAGGGGTAAGGGTAGAGGTTGGTGGTAAAGAGAGAGACAGAGAGAAATAGTGAATAGAATGTAAAAGGAATGTGAGAGGGGGAGTACCTCGCTAGCTATGGAGAGTTGGGACCGTACCGATTGTGCCTGTAAAGGAAAAAAAAACTCTACCGCAAACTTCCAGGTATTGTTAAGGAGGCTCGGAAGAGAAGTTTGAACAAGTAAACGCAGGACCAGAAGCGTACCATTCTAACAGGCGGGGCGATTTTGTGAAACCATGAGATGACTTTGACTCATATATATATATATATTTTTTTTAGGTCTTCAAACATATCTCGTTTAAGTAAAGTTAAGCAGGGAACCGAAAATTGCTATGGAGAAGAGTGATTTGCGCAGAGCAAGTTGTTGTGACATGAACTTTAATGAATATCCTTTCATTTAAGAAACTCAAAAAGGGTAGGGTTGCAATTGAAGAATAGTAGGCAATCTTTACAAACCACAGTATTTAATTTATTCCAACAATCAATCAATATCTCTACACGACATTAAACCAGAAACTACAGCAGTTCCCGCTGGCAGGAGTGATCCCATGACTTTTCTCATTAGGTCTGAAATACAATATTCCAGAAAGGCGTAATTTAGGGAGAGAGTGCAAAAGAGGAAACCCGGAGAGTTAGATGGCTGAAATAAAACTATTTCATTTTGGATCGGAATCACGAAGAGTCCCCAGTGACCTTTCGAGCCTCTCGGACACCCAGCGCCCCTCTGTGGATGTCTGCACCACGCCATTCTCCTTTTTGATAAGGTTTCTATAGTACCTATGTTGGTTATACCCATTACGTCTCAGTTAAAGGGATTTACTATAGGTTCTCTCAGGGAGGTAATCATGGCATTATTCGTGACCATAACTGCCGAATCTTATACATGCTACCTTGGAAAGAAATGCCTCTCTTGTCTTCGCAGGGTTGCTCACTCCTGAGACACATTTAGGTCCTGTTTCTCCCTCAGTGCCTTGTCCTTACAAGCTCCATGACCAGTACTCTACAGTAGCTGACATCATTACAACACAACTCTTCACCGAGTAATTATTAGACACTTGGGAATTTCGCGGGTTCAAGGACCTGCCGGCTAGACTCCACACTCCTGTATACACTATGTCCTCAGATACTTGTACATTGGCTGCTGCTCCAGTGAGTGGACAGTTGTACCATATGACAAGGTAGCGCCGGAGTCACTGAGCGTTTTCATACGTATCTGCTCTTGGTTCACAGTTAACAAGGAAGAGTTTCATAACCTGTGACCCTATAGTGAAAGTAACAAACGTGTATGCACAGGAGTTTAAAATATGTAATTTCCTAAAATAAATTATCAAGCTGTCCGGGTCTCTAAAAATTATTATCGGCTGTTATAGTACAACGTCCTGTTACAGCAGAAGTGAAATAGCGGGTAGGATGGCAAACTCAGTCACATACGCCAGGAAAATGACTTCGCTGGCCAGCAACATGGCGGAAACGCCTACCGCCAACCAGCGTAAGGTGTCTGCCCTGCTAGCCGGTAGCCAGGTCAATAGGAAACATGCAGGAGCCAAACACACACTGGGCTGGTATCAACAGTCTTGGGTAGCCAATAAGCTACGGAGTTCGCCCGAATCAAACGAGCCGCCACGTTATTTCGCTTCTGTATTACTATTTAGTCTGTGGTCATATTATAATAGGTTAGTGCTTGTGCCGTTAACCTATTTTAACCATTTTAACAGGTTGTATTTTGTGCACCTATAGGTAGAGCTACGATTTTGTCGCGAAAAGATTTTTGCAGCACACACATAAAACAGTGTTTTGTAGTGCTACAAAATATTTTGGTAATTTAGTCCCTACCAAATTTTTTCGTGGTGAAAAGCAAATATTTTGCAGAGTTCAATAAGTTGTTTGTTGGTGATTACAAAATAATATACAATCCAACAAAACGTTTTGTGACCACAGCAAAATATTTGGTATTTACCACAAAATTATTTGGTAGGGTCTAAATTGACAAAATATTTTGTAGCCACTACAAAACTGTTTTTTCTGTGCATCGGCAGCTTTGCTTCATGGTTATTGACAGCGTGTCTTTGCTCAGGAACGTCTCTCATTTGACTCCACAAATCAGAATAAGGCTATTCTGACACAGTATGTCTGTGATTTGCCAGTATAGCCCCGAGGCAAGTTAAGGGCTTGTTCCTTAGTCTTGTAGTGATTTCGAAAATATTTTTTATTGCTACCTAAAACTCATATCAAAATTTTGCTCCACAGTATTGACACTAATATGTCATAATTTATAGCTGAATTTTTTTGTAGCAATGTACTGAAAAGGTTTTTTAGATTTCGTCACCCAAAAGTACCACGTTTTCATCGCGAAATTAAGCCAAAATTAAGCAATTTTTTTCTTGACGAATGATACATTAGCTTTAGAAATGCATCCACAGTATTGTGTGTCGTATGACTGCACTTGTCTCAAATTTTTAAAGCTTTTGGTTAAAAAATATTTGTGTTATCGCAACAAGATCGTGGCCCCACATATAGAACCCGCGATGAGATTTTTGCACCAGCTTGTTTCAATGACTTACGTGTACATCTGCATCTCTGCTCCATAGCTTTTGGCAGCGAATCTTTGTGCAGTGTCTCATTTGACTGTCACAGTCGGATTATGGTTACTGCACTCTAAATATGCATTAGTGAATATTCACTGATTCAAGCTGATGGATGGAGCAGATTAAACAATTTTTATCAGTGGAAATAGACGCTGTTTAATTAGTGATTATTCACTGATTTCCTTCAAGAGCGCCAGCATCACACACGTGAATCAGTGTATATTCACAGTTTTTTCCAGTTGTTTAAAAAAAAAGATTTCACTTATTAAATCAGTGAAAATTTACCGGAAAATCTGTGGACGTTCACTAATTAACTTGCGGAGTGTTGGCACTCTTGATCGGAATAAGTGAATAGTCACTGATTTCATAGTGGTTTCTCTCTGATTCAATTTGTTGAAACTGCTTCATCCATCGACGTGAATAAGTGAATATTCACTAATTCAGATTTAGAGTGTGCTGTGAAGCATGTCTGTGATATTTTTGGGCAGACTCCCACGACACACAGAGTTAAAAACACCCAATCATTGATCATAAAGCAGAGCTACAGGTGTGCGCACAAGGCATTGAAACTACTTGGTGTAAAAACCTTTCCTCAAAAATCAACTGTATTTAGTTATGTAATAATAATTACGAGTTTCCTGTACAGGCATGTATGTATAATACTTAGAGGTGATAGTCAGGGATGATGACTTATCGCGGGAAAACTTGACTGTTCGCTGGGTTGCAACGTACTTTCATCTTGTCAGATGATTATTGGTTCTCGCTTGTACGTCGGTCTGTTACCCTATTTGACTGAGCCAATACGACTCCTGCTATATTTATATTTGATGCCTGTAATTGGTCTGCAGACAGCTAAGTTGTGTCAGAGTTATATCACCCAATAATACGTGTTGCAAGAAATAGCAGCGTTAAGGTAATGATGTAACAAAAAACATTTTGCGATATTCCTTCATCTCTAATTAATTTGTGTCAGTACAGCGGTGAAAACGCTGCAGTTTCTTGCAGCATGTGTGATAGAGTGACATACTTCTGACACAACGTACCTGTCTGCAGACCAATAACAGACATAAAATATTACAATACCGGGATTCTTATTGGCTGAGTCAAATAGGGCAACAGCTCCACGTACAAGCGAAGAGCCAGTCATCTTTTTACAATTTAGAAGTATATTAAAACCCAGCAAACAATCAAGTTTTCCCAAGGTATGTCATCGTCTCTAACAATACTGCAACATTTAAGACACATCTGTGTTCATTAGTCAATGGAATTTCGAGGTGTCGTTTTAAGTCCCTGTTTTTTTATTTTCATAAATGGGTTTCATTGTGTTTTATTTGCAACTAAGGTGACGCTTTAGGCAGCTGTGTTCATTTATAAATTGGTTTAATTATGGTATTGCTACATCATCGAATTAACGTAACTTTAAATACATTTGGTCAATTTTAGGAAATGTCGAAAAATGGCTTAAAAATTTGGCTGGCACCGACTCCAAAAACAGCAATAAGCCTAATTGTATATTGGTGTCCTAACAGATTGATTGTATTCTAACTAGTGTAAAAATAACGATTCTAATTTTTTAACTTTTTATTGCCTTTTTTTTTCAGAGATTGCTTTGAAGTCGGTGTCATTTTTCGTTAAAAATGTGTTATATCTTGATTTATTTTATAGAGTTCCGGTGCCTACCTTCCACATTCGAGATATTTGTCGTTAAGGAGTTTCGTTGTCCCTTCGTAGACCAAGTTATTCCATTACGTCCTTGACCATAGGTAGTAATGTACCTACCTAGTCTTGGATTGTCATGAACGTACCAATATCTCAATCACTATAAGTTTACTATTCAATTTTGAAGGGTTCCCTGGTGTATCTTCGAAATTAAAGCTCCAATGGCTTGTATATATCCTCTTTCTGACAAAAAAAAATATTTTTAAATCGGTTTATAAATGACGGAGTTCTGAGGTAACAAATATTTTAAAAAATTCAACTGAATTGATAACCTCATCCTTTTTTTTTTTTTGAAGTGTTAAAAAACACGCGAAACTAACATATCACACCTTCAATGGCAAGTGTATTCGAATCATTCCAAGGCGAATATGTTCGATTCCCGATGGGGTCGGTCACCGGATTTTCGCATGTGGATACCGTGCTGATCGGCGGATTTTCTCGGGGATGTCCCGTTCCCTCCGGCCCTTCATTCTTGCGCTGCTCCATACTCACATCATGTCACTTCTTACAAGCACTAAAACGTAGATGTTAAGAGCCGACGAAAATCTTACTCCTTTCAAAGTTCCATAGTACAGTCGGTTCAGCGGAAAGTTTGCTCCGCAAGCTTAGTGCTTGACCACAGCCATCTTCAGTAGAAAGCCGCGGCCTTAGATCTGGCAACACTGGCAGGAAGGGTCATTTTAACACTTCTTTTGTCTCGCCAAAGGCAGTGGCTTCCTCTGTTCGCCGTTGTGTAGGACAGAATAGCTAATCAGTAGAGCCACGATTTTATGGCGAAAAGATTTTTGCAACATTTGGTTTCGATGCGTCATGTGCACACCTGCAGCTCTGCTACATCGTCTGTGATTGGATGATTTTACTCTCACTGGCCTTGGCAAATTAGAGACGTACGGAGTGACAATAATCTTATTCTGATTGGTGCAGTCAAATGAGAAACGTGTCTGAACAATGACACGCTGCCAATAACCTTGAAACAGAACTGCCGATGTGCACGAGAGACTCTGAAACAAAGTGGGGCAAACATCTTTTCGCGACAAAATCGTGGCCCTTCTAATCAGGTACAGCCATTGCCTTTGGAGAGCTAAGAGAAGTGTTCAAATGACCCTTCCTGGCAGGATTGCCAGGTCTAAGGTCGCGGCCTTCTAAAGATGGCTGTGGCTTGACGCATAGCGGTGGTGCGGTGATTAATGGGCACGTCAAGGTAGTCTTTATAGCTCTATTCTTCCGAGCCTCCGAAACAGCTAGAGGCAGGCGGCGGTACGTTGATGATTCCAAATGTATTCCCTACCCTGTAGGTATGTCTTGGATCTAAACCAAGGAAAGTCTCCCTCGCCCCTAAAAAAGAGGCTAACATTCGCAAACGCCTGGACTATCGAAGTGAAGAGATTTTGGTCAGCTCTTAAGAGGGCGTGGTACATAATTCAACGCTAAAAGCATTAATCTATAACTGTAGGTTTCTTGAAGCTAATTTGCGAAAATGAAACCATAGCAATCCTAGACAATAGTTTTAGCCAACGTTTTAAACAAAGTTGTTTCCAGTGTTACGAACTTCTGAAACACAATCTCTGACGCCGGAACCTCGTACATTTAACTGCGGTGCAAGAGATCGTGCTTAACGAAGTAGTAATTTTGGATTAATATATACTCATAAAGTTGGCAAGTACCATTATATAGGACTGTCATTGAGTATTTTATCCATATTGGCTTCGGAAAATGCGTATAAATCAATTTATGTTTTCAGCGATTATTTATCTACCACGCACTCTTAACATCTAGGTCCGCTGGTGAGGGGTGACAATATTTGAATAGCGGCACTGGAATGAAGGCGAGGGGAAACGGGAGAATACCGAGAAAACCCGCCGACCAGTGACATCGTCTGGCACGGTTCCCTCATGGGAAAATCCGGGGACCGACCCGGGGCGTTAGTCGAACCCGGATAGCCTTGGTGTAAGGCGAGTACTCTAGCAACTACGCCAACTGCGGCTGCCTGGACGATCGAGGACACACCAACTTCCTTTGAAGGGGGATGGAAGTATTGGGGTCAGTTCACAGGGCGTTCTGACGTCACACCGCACACACGCACCTGGAACAAGTGGGTCATGTGACCTCACCCCCCGAGCGTTTGAACGAGGCCAGAAGGGAGGTTGCACAGAGCACTGGCGGTGGAGGTGGTGACGTCAAACAGAAGGACAAAGAGGGCGGGAGGGGTAGTGGGTCGGAAAAGAGAATGTTATGAGCAGGGGGTGGTCGAGGGTTTGCCAGCACGCCATGGCGCCGTTGCTAGGCGACAGAGCGAGACAATCCCGCTTTTAAACTACATCCCGCGCGCTCGTAAATATAGGTTGCGGGGATGCTATTTTCATGCACCCCACGCGCGGGGGCCACACATCCAACCCCAAGGCAAACGACTGTTGTGTGTGGGCGTACGTTTTATTTCTTTTGAATGACGGAGTCGTACGTGTCTCGAGAGGGCTTGGATACACGTGTGCCCTCTCCAGGGTCGGCCGGAGCGATGCTGACATTTTTTATCCTTCAAACAAGTACTCCAGGATTAGGGAAGTTGTACGCGTCCCACAGACTTTTTACACGAGGCTAAAGGGCAACGTGTAGTCACGGAAGGGTTGGAGATGTGTGTGGATACGTTTTTGAAAAGACGAACATTAAATGAATGGTAAATTTGGAAAGTTTCGAAATGCGGTTTCTCTACGTTGCTCTTTGAGTATGTGTCAGAGGAATCGTACCTTACAAAATTTAACGATCCTCTTCCTTTGAAGATAGGAACATATCCACAATCACGTTTACGTATTTCATAATACCTTTAAACTTGAGGTAATTTAAGGCAATTTATAAAATGTAAGTTACACGTACGTGCCAAATAGCCCCAAAATCATTTTATCTTTTAGATCCAAAGATAATGCGCTACCTTTCACAGACACACACACAAACACACATATATACATATAATATAGGCACATGAATACGGAACTAATTCATCAGTATAATGTGAACTAATAAATAACGTTATTTTTTTAATTACTGTAGAAACATATTTATGGTGCTACAGAAGAGAAGTTGTCAGTTGTTACACAAATTTATAAACGAGTATGCATTAACCTTTTGGAATAAATAAATAAAATAATAATGTTGATATCCAAATTAATACACAAAGTATAATTTTTAATTAACAAAAGGTTATTACGAGGTAATAATTTAAACCGATTATCGGTGATTAAACGCCTATATGCTATAATTATATTCGAAACATTTCAACCTCCAGAAGACATTCTGATTTCTGATTCACAATATACTTATTTTGAGATGCAGTTAGTTAAAATTATTATACGTGGTTGATTTGTGGAGTTACGTTGTATTTCTGATGCAGTAAAAAGGAAATGGTATTAGTTTCCCACGTACATAAACACTGGATTTACGTGTGCTGCAAACATAGTCGAAGAATTCAAAATTTGACAAGCAGACTAACCACGAACTATTTCAAAAGTATTTACCGTAAGAAAAATACCCAATATATTCTCAAAAACGTAAACGAACATGGTTCGCACCCTCTCGCGTTATACACTGAAAAAAAAAAAACTTATTAGTCACTACAAAATGTTTTGTCATTATGGACCCTGCCAAATTTTTTTGTGGAGACTACTAAATTTTTTTGCTGTCCCCAATAAAATTTTGCAGTTACTACCAAAAATTTTTGTAACCGTCACTGCAAAAATATTTCGTGAGATCCATATTGACAAAACATTTTGCATTCACCACAAAACCGTTTTTTCTGTGTAAATGTCACTGTGTTTTAGTAATCCATGGGAGTCTTGAAAAATAGTGAAATATTATTATAAAAGTTCATGCGTTACAACATGCTGTTGCCGTGTCTTCGTTGCATTCAAATATAGTGCAGATTAGACAAAACGAGAGATACAGTTCTGGCGCTGAGGTTACAAAATGCTGACCTACTGTACACAATTCCAGCGATTTAGAGTTTCTTTAATCTTGCAAAGTATTATAATATAATTTTTAAGTAACACTTCTCCAAAGATTTCTAATATAATGACATCATTTTGTAATCACCCATTCAGAACGGGTTTGTATGCCTGCAGCGTGTTTTGTGTTTTTATGATTTTTGATATATTCTTAGCATGTATTTTTGTGTTGTGTGTCTTTTGCAATGTTACGATAGGTAAATATAAGTTTTTCTTAACTTTTATTAGCAATTTCATTTACAGCTTTCAAAATATTTATTTATGACGAGTATCCCTACCAGTTTTACAAAATGGCGGTTGTTATGCTATCCAGAAGTAGCCTACAGACTGTGGTAGTATTACACACAGTGTGCTATTAGTTTGTTTGTAAAATATCTGTTCGTAGACTTACACTTTACTATTAACATTATTAAAATTAAAATCTCCTGAGATGTTGCGCAAATAGAAACTCCCTCCTTGCCATTACCTGACAACCTGACGTATAGATAAGGCTGCAATCATTCTCAATTATAGATACCCAAGTTAAATGCTGCCAATGATATCACAAGCCAAGCAAAAGATTTGTCGCGCATGTGTACATTCGCCTTAGAATTTCACTAGCTATTCGGCGTCATATTTTGATTACTTGCGATTAATTTAAGGTGGTATGTTGTTTCAAACCAATAACGAAGTTTATAAACCAAATCACGTTTACTGAAGTTCAAAATGTTCACTGTAGTAGGCTACATTACAAATTATTACAGTACAGTTAATACAAAATCCATATACAAATTAAGCGATGATTCCAGTTTCGAATGTTCGCGTTATTCTGAAACATTTAATTTTTTTACAGATGTACGCATATGAACACAGGGATGTGTGCACTTGATGTTTTTGTGTTGTTCTGGAATTTCAGGAATAGCGAAGAAGAGCAAAAAGAAACCAATACCTGACGAGGAACACTTGTCCATAAAAAAAAGGAAGAAATAGCTAGTAACATATTACTATCTGTACCCGCTACGCACTAACCTGAACCACGGACGGTTAGACGAACATGCTTAAATATGCTCGACAGATAAATACAGACATGTGATTTTTTTTCTATTTGTACCGAAGATAGTACAGTAAAACTGCTACATTCCGAGGCATCTTAGAAAGGTTATTGAGGAATCGTAGACCTCGGGGGTAAATTATGATAACCATGATTCCTAAGGTTTTCAGCTTAGGTGTAATAAATTATATCAAATCAGGACCGATGCATTAAACAAATTTATCATTTATTATGTGGTTTATAGATAAACTATCAACACATTTTGTAAATAAGCATTTATTTTAAATTTACGGATATAATATTATTACATAGGCTGTCTTAAATTGTGGGTTATAAGTATTTTCTCCAGAGATCTTCATTTATTCGCCAAGCTGCTTCTACTCAAATCCAAATTTTATTAATTATAGCTACTGGATGAGCATTTTCGTGAACTTACTGCATATTATTACATGTTTAGTCGGTTTACTACCAAACCTGACCATATCAAAATGAGATAAATTGAAAAATCTGCTAGGATTATGCATATGTTGTACAGGAGTAATTGCCTGAGTTAAAAGTTTACTCCATGTTCAGTGTTGTTGTGTCACAAAGTCTCAACTTACGGCATCTTTGTATGCTCTGCAACTTAACTGCATTTTTCAACAAAAAAGCATTTATAACTTAGTCACTTTGGCAGTGTACCTACAGCACGGTCGTAGAAGAACAGGTCTGGACACTCGCCTATCTAAGAATGTATTTTGATTGACCCCCTTGTTGTTTGGCTGGAGTTCGTCAAGTTACCGAGAATGTCGTACTTTTTGGCGCTGTTTTCCGGGCGGTCGGACAAAAACTCCGTCCACTTTTTTCCATTGTTAAATTTATAAAGTAAATAAAGATTGCTGGAGCGTTTTCTTAAATTTGTGAGCGAAGACAGTATTTCATAAATTGATAAAAAATTCGTTTTGATAAATTGTTTATCTTAGCGGAAAGGAAGGGGGCGGAGTTTAGTCCGACCGCCGTAACATCAGCGCCAATAAAACACAATATTCTCGGTAACTTGGGTAACTACAGCCAAACAACAAGGGGGTCAAATATCCCGGCGAGTGTCCAGACCTGTTCTTCTACGGTCGTGACGTACAGTACGTTCAATATGTGGTATATCGTAAAAACATGCTTACAGGGAACCTCGAAGGAGGTCTGGGCATATCAGATAATGCATTGTCAGTAGGGAAATTTAAGTTCCTGCATTCAGTGGCCTGAATGTTAGAATGCACTATACTATGCATACTCCAGACCAGACCATTTGTTCAATAGCTGCTACTCACTGAAACAGCAGCCAATGAACGATTAGGACATATGGCAGTGGATACTAACGTTCAAGCCATTGAGTTGGCGAATTGTTTTCTTTAGTTGTCAATCGGTTTTTTTGTAGGGATGAGAGTGTGCTGAATGAAGGGCTTAACTCCACTCGTCAGAAATACTTTAATTTAGCAGTTAGAGTCGTGTATAATGATAGACTATGCACTGTGGAATATGGTGCTCATTTTGATATATAGGATTGCATTTGCGGTCACAGTTGTAATCCAAACTGAAGCAGGAATCGTCATAAGATGACATGTTGTCGCTTCACACGCGAGTGTGTTCTTAAACACATAGCAACCCGAGGGGTAAATGTCCACGCTCAAAGAGATCCTCTACAAATACATTTAAACACGCAATCTTCTGCGAAACAGACGAAGTGTAATTGTTTGTGTCAAAACTCCAGTCGTATCATATAGTGTTTCACATTCAGCAAACACAGCTGGAAGGTACGTCAGTGCCGTATGGGAGGGACATGAAAAATTCGCGTTTTTAATTCCGTCGCAAGATGACGTACAAACAACTGTAAGTTCGTGTCATTTTCGCAGTTAACCTTAACAGTTGGTAGACCTGGGACGTGAGCTGTGCAGCAGCGTGGTGCAGAAAGTATTTTTTCTTGTATAACTACTAAACATGTTTCTAATGCGTTTATCTACGGAAAGAAGACACGTTTGAAACTGCGTCCCTGTGATTTTAATAATGCCGTCCGCTAATTAAGGACATGATTTCTAAGCTCCTCAAAAGCGCTAAAAATGGATTTTTCACGTTGCTGTAGCTGATAAAATATTAACCCTAATCGTAAAACTAAATCATAGAAACCTGCGTTGGACTTTACTACATACTTTCCACAAATAAAACCACAGGGTCACCGCTTGAAGTCGCATTGGAAAACACATTCTACGACAACACTACACGCTAATTTAGTCCGTCGTGTCTAGAGGCGATGAGAGGCTTCACGGCCGTGTCATTGGAATTTATTGGTTTGTGGCGTGTTATATTCGACTAATCGCCTTCTTACTTTCCGTGCGTCCACTAATAATTAATTTGGCACCTCATGGAAAGAGCTGTAGCAATAACAAAGAAGAAACAGCTGTATGCAGGACCAATTACACGTAGGGACTCCTGATTTTCGCGAAAATAATTTTGCCCCATTTTGCTTCAGTGACTTACGTGAACATCTGCACTTCATGGTTATTGGCAGCGTGTCTTTGTGAAATGATGTCTCTCATTAGACTGTGCCAATCACAATAACGTTACTACAACTTCACAAGTCTGTGATTTGCCAGTGAAACCCCAAGACACGTCAGAGCTAAGACAACCAATCACTGATTATGAAGCAGCGCTGCAGATGTGCACGTATAGTCAGTCTCATGTAACTTTTCCATATTTTGAAACTTCTCTTCTGAGAAATGTGTCTGGCATTTCCATTGTTTGGAGCTTTAAACCTACCTGGCTGCCTTGAAAAGCACTGTCTATGCAATCCTGCTTACATATACACTTCTCAGAAGTAATCTGTCAAAATATGGAATACTTACACGAGACAGACTATAAGTAACTGAAAAAAAGCGGGGCAAAATTCTTTCCGCGAAAATCAGGGGTCCCTAAATATACGAAATGACTGTGTCAGCGAGCTAACAACAGTAAGTTGCAGAACAGAATATTTAGGAATACAGTGAAATAGCCAGCATGATAGCGAACTCAGTCACACACGTCAGTAAAATGGCTTTCCTTGCCAGCAACATGGCGGAAGCGCCTGCCGCCAACCAAGCGTAAGGTGGCGGCCCTGCTAGCCTGCAGCTAGGCCAATAGGAAACATGTCGTAACGTGCAGGAGCCAAACTTACAATGGACTGGTGCCAACAACCTCGGGCAGCCAATAAGCGGCGAAGTTCGCTCGCATCAAATGAGCCGCCGCATCATTTCATGTCCGTATTACTATTTAGTCTGTGGTTGCAGCATACTGGAGTACTCATATATATTCTTGGAGGCTAGTCTTGAGGTCAGTTAACCCGAGAATATTTCCAGCCTCTACACATGGGCGAGGTGCCTATCATCCCGTGGTGTCGTCGCATTTAGCAGTCCAGTGCCGGAGTCTTGGCTGGTATAATGGACGACTTGAAAAGAGGCGGAGCTTCAGTCAGGTGTGGGAAACAATTCCTATCTCCATGGATACCGCAGCCGAACATAACCTTCATTTAGCTGTTTGGCACCAAATGTCCCGGATGAGATGTACGTCAAGAAAATTGATTATTTGTTTGGAATTTGCCGTTTTTTCAGGTAAACATTAATCTTATGTATTTGCGTATCTTAACCATGAAATTGAAACTAGTATTTTTTACCCTTACGTGCAAATCTATGAATGCGCAACATTTTGCTTTCTGCAATTACCAACTAACAAATCAGCATGTTTGTTAACAAGATTTATTTCCCACAGTACTTTTCCCCTGCGGTGACTTCAGGGGGCGTGTACTTCAAGTCGTCCATTCAGATCTCTGCCCTGCTTCCGAATTTACATCACATTCTTGGCGCTGTGACTCTCACGAGCAACGATTTCGCGGGACGAAATTCATTCCTAAGAACATCTGATTTTCGAGATAAGATTTTTCGACCACTTTCTTTCAATGCCCTACATGCAGATATGCAGCTCTGCTTCACTGTTATTGGCAGAGAGTATTTGTATAAGTTATTTGAAGGCGGCAACCATAACAAGGTAGAACCTCGAGACGCTGAGCGTTAGAGACGTGCGATCATTGACCTTGTGCACACCGGGCACTGAAATAATTTGGTGCAAAGTTCTTTTCACAAAAGATCAGTGGTCTTTATACTCATCTCTAATGTAAGCCACTCATTCGGCCTCGTTCTAAATGTAGGGCATAAAACATGGTTAAAAGTTGTCCGTTTACATTGGCGACGCGTGCTCTGTCCATTACGAATGTTTACAGCTGACTGAAGATGACTAAAATACGTTCAGGGAAAAGTGGGAACTTATTAATTCCCTGCTAAAACTGAGTCTTTTTCAAGGACTCCTACCTTTCCAGAAACTTTCAATGTAAATACTGCAATGTTACTTGACGAACACAATTTATAATTTTATTACCGAGCGTGGTGGAGCAGTGGTAAAACACTCGCCTCGCATCCGGGAGGATCCAGGTCAGAGCCCCGGCTCCGGCTATACCGATTTAGTTTTTCCAGGGTTTTCCTAAATACCTCCAGGTGAATACAGTGATGGTTACTTGAACAGGCCATGGCCGACTCCTTCATCCTCCCCCCCCCCCCCGTGTATCACTACCAAGGCCTTGTGCTGTTCGAGGGCACGTAAGGAAATCTCGTATCTCGTACAAACATAACTTTCACTGCTTTCAAAAAATTAAGGAATGATATCGCAATGAAATTAAATTATTACGCAGTCTTTACATTGGCGCGGCGGACGTGACACGATGGACATGGCGCGAATAAAATAACTTGTTAACCAATTAACATCGTTGGTTAATATAATATGAGCGTAGCAAAACTGAAAAACGGATTTTAATTTTGTTCCCAGATATTGGTGAAACAGGCGAGTTCGTAAGTAAATTGCATTTATTTATTTTGCAAGAGAATGTTGTTTGTTGTTATAAGCAAATCATAACATTTCTAAGCAAACGCGTAATTGTGACTTTATTTTCACCCGTAGGAATGCCAGTGGTTATTGAAAATATGCTACAAACGAACGGAAAATTAATAGAACTAAGTAAATAATAATGGCCGTCGTATGTAGCGGCAATGAACTGTTTACATTATATGTTTATAGTGTTTGTTGCGCGGAAGTCAAACAAATGCTTGAATAACAAACATTTTTACTTTCGCATCGCGGTCATCGCCTTGCGTCTGCCGCGCCAATGTAAAGCCAGCATTAGTGGTTGTAGATTTTTTGAAGGAAATTAATAGGTACTTTCTTTTTATTAAATGACCTATATATATACTTTACTGTATGCTCAACAGTAATAAACGCTGCACTTTCATACGAGAGCTAGGAGCTTTCACTGCATCTATGCATGCACGGTCTTTCAGTTGAATATCAGACACAGTACTTTTTTCATACACTACATTTTTTAAAACTATATTTTATTCACACATATGTATTTTAGTAATAGGTTGTATTCAGGTTAAGCATAGCAAACAATTTGTTTATGATTGAGAACACACACACACATACACACACATGTATATATACATATATATATATATATATATATATATATATATATATATATATATATATATATATAGACAAATGCCACAAATTAGATCCTTCTTTAAATTTTTTTTTGAATCATGTGTTGTCAGAATGACCTGCATTACCACATGCTTAAAATAGTTGGCAGTTACGACCACGTAAATGTTACCAAGATACAATGTAAGTTACGTTTAAAGTTAACTGAATTAAAGCTGGCTGTAGAACAAATTCAAAATAATAGTTAAACACATGTTTACCTCAAAAACAAAAACTTCACACACTGAAACTCTTTAAGTTTAATTTAGTACTGTATAGATGTAAGTATAAAGGCTTATCAAATATCAGCCATTACCAATCTTCTTAACACATTTAATCGTAATCCTTTTTAAAATTGTATTTCGTAATTTATTTTCTGAAGGGCTTGATTATAAATAACTTGCCCCAGTTTTGTTTCAAAAAAACTACATGGCATAGAATTTTTAGACTTCTTGCTCTCCTACATCGTTTGAATATTTAAAATACTCATTTTCTTTACAAAGTTACTTTCTGCGGCAGTTTTACTGCAGGCAAGATGTTACGAACATACGGGAAATTCTCAAAGAAAAAAAAAGCAACCCAAAGCATTCCGCAAACCAGAGAACATGTACGAATTCTCCCAGTCTCGTTTTACAAGCAAGTAGGCGTGTATAAAAATAAAACATTTGTTTATATTGCAGGGCACGTTCATGTGTAGCCTCTACCTGGTTCTGCTTGGTCATATCATCCTCTCTTGCTTGGGTGGGAGAGGGCAGGAGTGGGGGTAGGAGCGGAGGGGAGGCAAACTGCTTTTCTTTTGTTTGCTGCAATATGCCCCGGCGCGCGCGGCGACGCATAATCCAGTTACGACGCGTACGTGTTGGCGCGGGCGGGATGTCGAGGGGTATGGGGAAAGCGGCTCGCGCAGGGGAAAGGGAGGGGAAGCGTGCGTGATGCCAGGGGATTGGTCGAGGCCGGGGGTAGGAGAAAGGACCCTGAGGCTGAAGCTGGGGGAGGGGATGCCGGAGTAGACAGAGCTATTTTTAGCCGAACCGCCGCATCGATCCAGACACTTCGGGTAGGAAACAGAGTGTTCTAGAGGGGTCGGCGGGCGGAAGAAGGGGGTGCCCCTGCCCGGTTAGAGGCGCCCGCCACGCTCGAGTGGCGACAGACAGGGAGGTACGGGCGGCCTCTTGTATCAGCAGCGCCCCCGGTGATTAGGCCACGTGCGCGACTTCTGTAGCGGAAAACGCCGCAACCCCTTCCTAATTGCACTTTCCGACCGCAGCTAGCTCTACCACCCGAGTTACTCTGCATCCCTCGTCATGGTTCACTGGTTCCTCAACTCTTCATTCCTGCTGTCTGGTTTATTTGAAACTAACCCCCTTTACTGTTTACCTACAGCAGGGGGTCTTCAAGCTGTAAGGCAGCAAGGGCCACATTCACAATCTGCCACTATGAACTACT
The DNA here is from genome assembly GCA_003012365.1 of Medauroidea extradentata. NCBI lineage: Eukaryota > Metazoa > Arthropoda > Insecta > Phasmatodea > Phasmatidae > Medauroidea > Medauroidea extradentata. The sequence goes on from PNEQ01126354.1 coordinate 53,928, forward strand.
GTGGTATTACGAATTATAAAATATTGTATATATTCACTAATATTTTCATTTATTATTGTATGATTTATTTAAGAAAAGACATGCGGGCCACGAGAGAAAGCCCTCCAAGGACAATCTCTGGCCTGCGGGCCATGCTTTGTTCTACAGTATACTTATTCACATATATATTGCAGGTTTTAAATAGGAATTTCATGGTCAGTGCTGTACATTGTCTGTTTATTACTATTTTCTTTTAGCATTATTGGCCATTCGAGACCTATACACACTACAGCAGTAAGGGTGGTCCAACCATGCGCTGTGGTTACAATATAGTCTTTACATTCATTGAACTTGACTGGCGCGCATGTTTTCCGAAGTGTCTAGCCAGACTTTCAGCAGAGACCCTGGAATTTTATGCCGTAATAACGATAATGATTGAATGGTGTTTGTCTGGTACTTTAAATGACTGTAAGGGAATTTTCCTGCTGAAAAAAATGACAATGAAAATGCTTGTTTTGACTTTTTTCGCCCTCACTAAAACAATATTACAGACACAGTTGACATAAATGAACATCTTGACTTGAAAACATTCTTAAGTGTTACTTGATCGTAGACAAAATTAAAACTGTTGCAAAAAACTATTAAACAACAGACACATGCTAGATGTTTTTCACACAATTTGGCGGACGGGCCAAACCGCATAGCCTATGAATTGCGTTGCACTGCGTTAAGGGAAGCATTTTCTGACGAAACAAGTTAACGTAAATATGTTAACCACAGGATGATAGTTCTGTATGTTCAGCCAAAAATACTAGCATACTTTAACATCAAACACTTCTCGTAGACTTACTTACTACAGTTTCCACAAGCATTTCGCCTATGTACGTTCTAATAAAAGAAAATGCTCTGATTGGCACAGTCTAAGAATGACAGGAAATTAGAAACTAACATGTACAGAAGTACTCCGAAAAAATAAAGTGACAGCAATATCTCAAAACTGAGACATTAATATTTTCCTGGAATGTAAAATTCTAAATGTTTATGTTTGTTAGGAAATATTTACGCAGGGACCTACGAAACCGTACAATTTATAAACCCGCGTACTATTATTGCATCGCAGACACAGTGTGAACCTCGTTGAGTTTATTCAAGCGGGGAACAATGGTAATTTAATATTTGTATGAAATAATGTTAATTTTTTAGACGTTACTTGAGTGTACATTTTCCTCTTAGAAAAATAGCTTAGACAGTTTCCCCATAATGGCATTTCAAAGTCAAAATTTACACGTTTTTAGTTCTTAAAAGCCGCATATACCAATAAACATAGATAAATAAAAAAAATACACTGAAACTATATTTCGCGTGCTTGACATATTTTAAAACCCATTACATAATATTTTTGAAACTAAAAAAAATTCTGTAATTCTGATTTTTACCTCTTGTATTGATTTTTATTTACAAATACAAAGCGACTTTGTAATTGATTTCAAAACAAGCCCAGCAGTAGCCCGTGACATGCCGTTTCAGTGTGAATTTGTTAATTTCATTGTGTTAATTGATTTCTACGGCTTATAAGAACTAAAAACGTGCAAATTTTGATATTGAAGTTAAATTATGGGGAATCTGGTTGAACTGAAATTATTTTTATGAGAGAAAAATTAACTCTCAAGTAACGTCTACAAATCGAACAATATTTCATAAAATTATTAAATTACGATTTATTTCACTTGGACACCCTTAAGGGGCCCGCCTACCTGCCATGAAAGTTGTGACGTAGAGGTTAAGGAAAATCGTTTTTTTCACAGAAAACATTAGTCGTGAGATTGTGTTTTGGACATATAAAAGATATTAAAGTACCTCACACTAAGAGTAAATTGTTTCAGTTCTATTAGTTTCTTAAGTAATTAGAAAATAGGGCCTTAACATTCCAAATTAGTGCCTTTTTCGGCTTGTGTAATGCCGTTATTTTTTGTTATTTTTACTTAAATCCATTTAACCTTAGTATATCTATCCTTTAGCTTTCGATCCCGTGACTGTTTGTACCTTGTTACCTTGTAATAACTGAACATTGTGAGGAAATCTTGTTCTTGTTATATGTGTCCTGCGCAAATATGCAGCCAGTGTTGTGGAAAATTGAAGGATTCGCGAGACCGAGCCGAGAGGACAACAGACAGAGCGAGAGACAACCTCCTCCACAACAGGGGTTGGCCCAATCCCGCTTTTGTGGGGGGAAAACTCCCCGTCCATGAGGTCGAACAGCCACTAAGGCGCTATGTAGGCGGGCCCCTTAAGTCGGAAGAACAACTGACTCGTAGAGCCACGATTTTTTCGCGAAAATACTTTTGCACGATTTGGTTTCAAGGTCTGAAATGCTGATCTGCAACTCTGCTCAGTTATTCGATGTTGTAACCGTCATTTGTTCTGGGGTTATACTGGCCAATAACAGACGTGTAATTGCTACAGTAACCTTATTCTGTTTGGTACACTCAAATGAGAAACATTTCTGAACAAAAAACAAAATCTGCCAATACTATTAAGGGGACCGCTCACAGAAAATTTTTGTTTGAATAATTTTTGTAATTTATTGTAGTATGCCCTATATAGTTTGTACTGAAGACATACACATTGGATAGTTTTAAACGTAATGAAAATATTGTAGCTTTCATTGTTTTTAACGGTAGTGAAATGTATCAGATTTCGTAAATTTTTTAATGGCATGTCAAAGTCCAAATTTGCTTAAAACGGGTTTGTGTTGGAAAGGCAAACCAATTGACTTACCGGAATGAAATAATTCACAATAAATAACCTTGTCGTAGGCAACAAGGTTAAAGTATTTTCATTAAATGCTTAGTTTTGAAAAAAAAATTAAGAATTTCTTAAAAATACAGAAATACCGTAATTTTTTTTACATTAGAGACATTATAGCTTACAGCATCGTTACTCAATACGAATTATTTCAGTTCGGCAAGTCTGTTGGTTTGTCTTTGTAGCATAAAACCGTTTTATGCAAATTTGGACTTCGACATGCCATGAAAAAAAAACTGTGAAAACTAAAAAATGTCCATTAGTGTACACAACAGTCAAAGTGTAGGTCTACAAAACAAACCATATCTCGTTCAAATATAAACATGATTAAAACAATAAAACATTTTGGTGAATCACCCCTTAAGGGCCTCGCCTACCACGCGCTTAAAATGCGTTGCAGCGTGTTCGTAATACCATTTTTTTTAAAGAAACTATTCCACAAATGCCCAATGTGTCCATGCACGAAAATAAAATACACTCCAAACGATGACGGAAGAGTCGTGTCAAAGCATCACGTTGATTAGACAAATCAATTCGGAGCTCCTCAAAATGGCTAAAAACAGCTTTTTCAAATGTTATATCTGAAAAACTACTTGCGGGATTCGTGTGTCACTTGTCTAGATGCATGCAATGGACTTTGCTTAAAACTTTCCCCCAATAAAAAGATGGAGTCACCACTGAACGTGTCAGTCAGGCGGGTGATCTACGATATCACTGCACGCCGTTTGCAGTGTCTTGCGGTAGGGTTGATACCGCACCAGATAAGCCTGTCAACATCGCCCTTGGCGCCGTGCCTCACTCACACAAACACACGGTCAGTAGGCGGGCGCCTTAAGGGTCGGCTCGATCCATATGTTCAGTGTGGGAGAGATAGGGATTTCAATGTAAAATTGAAAGTCGCTTTACGCATTCAGTTTTCATGATATAATTTTCAAACAAGATTTGTAATACAGATTTTGAAGACGACTAACTCGCTATAAGATGAAAAAATTATTTTCGTTATAAAAAACGTATTAAATCGATAGTTTAAAAATTAAAATCGCTGCACGTTTCAGGCTATGTAGGTTATTGGGTTAAATATTATATAGCGAATTCCGTTACGATTAAACACACAAATAAGTCCGTGGTAGCGTAACTGTATCTCATCTAGGAAAATCGTGAGAGGTCTTTGCGTAAATGAAAAATTAGCGGAGTAATGGGTCGTGTACTGGGCGGTGCGCGCGCATGCAGAGGGGAGCGGGGAGGTAGAGCAGGCGAGCGTAGTTGCCACGTCTGTTATCATCTGAGGAGCGGCCTTGAGCAGTATCTGCGCGGACTCATCTGTAATTTGAGCTACACTACAAGGAAGTCGGCGGCCACGTGTGAATGTTGTCGGTGCGATAGTGTAACAGAAAACGATCCACAATGGGAAGAGCGAAGTGTAAAAACAAACGTCTGCCATTATATAGCCAACAGAGGTCTGTCAAAAGGAAAATACAGAATGTTCATGTAGCTAAATTTGCCAGGCATGCAGCATGCATTTACGTTTGTATGTATGCACCGTGACAGAATGTCATCATGCCTTCATGTAGATAAGCGTGTAACGGTTGTGGGTTTTACTATACATCTGAGATACATTAGGCCTAACATTGAGTAAAACCTGTCTTTACTCATTGGCCTAACCACGCAGTACTCTAGAGTCTATATCTGAAATGAGTAGTGTGTTGATGTACCGAACGAGTGTTACTGGTTTTGTGTAAGACAACAAATGCATTCATAAAGTAAATGTAGATAATAAATGTATCTATAACAAGCTATATTTCATGGGTGAGATTTTGTATTATGTTAGCCGTAATTCTCACGATACTCCGAATTGTCGGAAGAGTGACGTAGGTTTCATACTCAAGACAGTTTCATTCCGTACGTATAATTTTAACTAAGAGAATGTTTTAAAATACCTTTATAAGACTCTACCAGTTGGATATATATTCATACAACGCTGTATATTTTTCCGCTATGTATAAGAAGAAAAAGGCGCACGTATAAAATACTCATGGCTGTCATTTAGCTCGAGTGACTATCTGATATGCCATAACTGAACTTTGAATTACTTTCATCGATTGAGAAATTATTTAAATGAACTCCATGGTCATTTACTGCATAAATAAGACAAGTTTATTATTTCGTTGTTATATTTACACTATTTTTGTACATAAATTGTAGAAAATTCTTTCTAGACACCAAGTCTACATTAACTAAAACTGTGAACTTTATCATTATTAAAAAATATTTGACATAGGGCCTATTACATTTATATGTCTCACCTGAAATACAAATATTTTTGACTAATGCGAAAAGGCAGACCCAAAGGTAAGGAAGTTTAAAAACACAACTTCCTGTTTTTTTTTTATTTTAAAGTTGTTTACATTTTTTTTGTTACACCAAATAATTTATTTGTGACCTTCAAAATTATTACTTTTTCCCCCATAGATGTTCAAAAATAATTTGTTACAATATCTATAGGCCTCTCACTATGAACGAATTTTATTTGAAACCAAAATATCTAGGGTTGCCGTGGTGGCTTTGATTGTTACTGTCGAGCTAAAACGAGCTGGCAGTTTGTGACCACGGTGTCTCTGACGTGTGTTGCGATTTGCGAATGCGCAACATGTCTCAAATA
>PNEQ01126355.1:0-33288 GCA_003012365.1 Medauroidea extradentata
GTGAGTGAGTGAGTGAGTGAGTGAGTGAGTGAGTGAGTGAGTGAGTGAGTGAGTGAGTGAGTGAGTGAGTGGAGTGAGTGGAGTGAGTTCGTGCGTGTGAAGTCTGCCAGCTGGAGCTCATCTTTTTTCGTCTCCTCTCTCTTTTCTTTCCGTTAGCAGCCAGGAACATATAAAAAAAATTTGTTTCCGTGTTAAAGTGTTTTTGCATGTACAAGTATTTTTGTTTAAGTGTTGCTGGCATGCTTGTGTGTATAATATAGTCTCTCTCTTCCAGCCAAGTTCATCTATGTGTTTAGACCTATATGAAAGGTGTTTTTATTTTTTTCGACATCTCATCTTTTCAGGAACCTACTTATATATTTTTTTATTTCAGTGTTATTGACAAAAGGCATCAGAATATTTTTAAAGTGTATTTACAACGATACGTAATTATTTTCAAATTTACTATATCGATCAGACACAGCATATTTGAATTATTATTACTTTCTTAAAGTGATTTCAAAAAATAATTAACATCTTGTCGTAAAAGTTGTGTGTGAAGAATCGTATAAAAGCTAAACACTTCTGAACCATTCATTTTTTAAACGCAATTGACGTTATGAACAAGTAGTTATCATGAAAAAATTTTAATTTTTTTTCAAAAACTGACTTTTGAACCATAATGAAGGTGAATTTTTATATAAATGAAAATCAAGAAGTAAAACTTTACGTGATTTTATTTTACCATTCTGTAGTACATCTTGTCTTTGTAATTCATTTCTACATATATATTTCATTTCTTGATGTTTACGACTTGTCCTCTGTCGTGGTGCGACCAGCGGCTGCGGCTTCCCTCATACTGAAAACATTACATTAAACATTAAACATGGCGAAGCTCTCAACTTTTCACTGATCACATGGTGACAATGCTTCCCATGTGATTAGCACCCTCCATGATATTGAGACCAGAGGGACTACATATTATTATAGTGCAGACACTGTATTGCTTGATCGCGAGCAAAAATTAATTTTTTTCCCGACAGTAAACATTTTTTCTTTTTCCGAGAGTTAACACATTTTTCCGTCATAATTTTGTTTCTGTGAGTTAACTTTTTTTTCTTTTTCTTTTATTTACAAAAATTCGTTCCGAATTTTAAACAGTGTAAAACAGTGTAGGCGTTTTACAACGCCGTAATATTAAAAACAACTCTGGATGGAAACAAGCAAAAACTTTTTATACGCACAGACAGATAACAGCATATAGATAAAGAGTATAGTAGATAGAACAGAGGAAGGAAGGTTTTGGCTTGTAAGAGAAAAGATTGAGATATCGCAATAATAATAAGCTGAAAAGCAAGTGACACACAGTACATTTCTCTTTGGATGCATTATTTTTATGAAAAACAAAACATTTTCCCATCCGTGTATCTTTTAATTGGTGGTGGTTGAATGCTGTATTCATATCAAATGATTCTGTGAAACGGATGTTAATTGGTAGACACAAAAGACGTCCCCTAAATTCACATATGATGAGAACTTCATTATTAAGCAGCTGGGTTATGATACTCAAGATATTTTGAGAATTCCAAGTGATGGAAAGAGTGTAACGATAAAAGCATGAGGCTGCGAAAAATAATAACTACTCCATGGTAAACCTTAAGAGCAAGCTGTGAAAAAAGACAACCTTAAGTAGCCTATGATCACGAGAAAAATAATAACTACCCATGGAAAGCCTTGCAAGCAGTGGAAAAGACGACTACCTTAAGTAGTCTACGGTGACGAGAAATAATAATAATAGTAATAATAATAACTGCTCATGGAAAGCCTTAAGAACAGACAGTTTCTCTCTCCCCCTCAGCAAGCCAACAGCGACAACGAAAAATGTATAATTTTATGAAATGAAATCATGTGGAATAGTGTTGATCCCATCGACGAGAATTATACGTTTGTCGTCCTGCCAAGTTAAAGCCACCTTATTTGCACATTGCGTGAATAAATCATGTTTATAAAAAATCTGATATTGCCAACATCTACCCTTACAGTTTGCTGCAGCATTAAAACTGATTTATAATCTTGAAATGTGATTTTTGTTTTTAAACAATGTCTCTTTATTCCTTTGGCTCTTTTGGTTATTTTGTCGCCACATCTGTATACGTACATTTTTGCCCTCAGGCCAACAAACTCACTGAGTTGACTTCCAGAGCACTCATCTTTGTATTTACCAAGTACCTTCTTGTTCACAGCAGGATAACAAGGATGAGTGGACGGATAGTCGCTCGTGTCCATTTCAGTCATGAGCTTGTTGTCCGAGAGCAAATCTGTGTAAAAATCATCTGTTTGTATTTGGTATATGAAAGAATCTGTATCTGTATATATAAGTTCGATATTGTCTTTGTATTTTTTTTTTCATAGTGTCATAGTGAAATTTGTACATTAGTGTTTTTAAAATGTCTAGAACAGAGAAGTCTTCATATATTGGTCTGTCAAAATTTTTTCCTTTACAAGTTTCATAAGTGATAGATTTTCATTATAGATAGTTCTGCATTTGAAGAATGGTTTGGCTAATAATTTCTTTACTCTGGTCTCATTACTTACTAATTCCATTACTTGTTCCAGATGTTTGTTTTGTAGTAATTTACAGTACATTGCATTATTGAGTAATTAAAAGAAATCTTTTTCGAAGGAATTGCGGGCGGCTTGTCGTTTTAATGTGTTCAGTTCAATGTACGGCTGCAACCATTTCTCTTGCTCGAATTGTAATACTCTGTGAATTTTTGTAATCTTGAGACTGTGTTCTAGAGCTTGCATTAGTGTTTTGTAATGAACAATATAATTTTTTTTCTCCTCCAGAGTAGTAATCAACTTCTTGTGTTTTGAACCTGGAGGGAACTGGCTGACAGGTAGGAAGGGCAGGTCCATGTGCAAGTGGTGCAGCTCGGAAGGGTAAGCGACATCTACTTCTAATATGTAACCGTAGATTGAATCGTCCGGTACTGATGTTATGTCAATATCTCCGTCGAGCCACTGGAAGCAGCATATAGGCAGAGGCTGACTCATTGCCCAACCATACAGGTTGTTAGCGTCCAGGTATTGTAAATATATGGGCGGCTGGCTGGCGTTAAACTCTTCAGGCAAATGTTTGTTGTTGGCCTGGGCATGCCTCTTGCTACTGACGCGCCGCGGGCGCATAGCCTCTATTGAGCCTCCTCGCGGTCCTGCCGACCACCCTTCCCCTTTCCTTTATGACGTTATAAGCCCTGCCGGCCGGCCGCCAGACGCGCTGCTGCCGCCTGCAAGCAGGCAACCCGCCACGCACCGCAGTGCGTGGAAGGCATACCCACCCCTCTGAGCATCGTGCGGCCCTGGAGCGAGCGTACCATCCTGCGCCTCCCAGCCCTGGACTGCGCAGATAAGCTATCACCGCCACTCCTTCCCTCCCCCGCTCGCCCTGGCTAGGAGGATATTTAAGGCGTGCAGACAGCAGAATCGGGCGGCAGATCCGCCGGGGAATTACGCCGGGCAGTTCCGCCAGTTCCGTAACAGCTATTGCAGCGACTCGCAGCCTTCCAGCGGCCGCTGTCACCCGCACACACAGAACAGCGCGAGGTCCGAGCTCTCACCTAAGTCTACCGTGCAATCGTGTAGGGCAGCTCACGCCCTTCTCGCCGAGTCTTGTTTAGTGTTAGGTGGCAGGGGGAAACTGTCAACAGGGGAAGCTACCTTGGGTACAGGCTGGGGCTGTGCATTATTTATAATAAACACAGCTCCACCTTAACTCTGTTTGTCTGCTTTGTTCTTTCCCCTCCTGGTTTATTTTCCAAATCCCACCTTTCACCTTTCCAGACTCCAACCCGCGACCTCTCGCCCCGAGGCCAAAGTATAATCATAGCTAACTCTCTTGCGGCCCTTCCGGCCTTCCCAGCAACATCGGGGTTTTTCGTTATTGGGTAGCTCGCCGGCGCCTCCAAGCGGCGTCGACCGATCGCAGCGACGGAGGGCGCCAATACGCCCCTTGTGTCATCCCGCAGCTCACCGACTAGAATAGTCGACGCCTACCAAACGGCGCCGTCAATCGCAGGAGGCAGAGGGCGCCGATACAACTCCCCGACGCCCCGCATCACCAACAGCAGGCGCCAGGGCGCAGTAGCATTGGCCCCCTGGAAGCCGCGCCCAGAGTTTTCCCCGATAACCTCACGAGTCAACCTTCCCCCCATAGCGCTCCACAGTTTGTTTATTATTTTCCTCTAGTTTGTATTGGGCCTCGAGGTGGGAAAGTCTCCCTCTCGTTAATCCATTCATGGCCGTATGCCTCGAAGGAGGGCCGGCAGACAATATAGGGAGCGGGTCGCCTTGGCCCAGGGTAGAAGAGCCGGTGGGCAGGGGCCCTGCTGTACCTCACGTCTACACTCTGCCAAGGGACGCCGCTGCTGCACGTCGACGAGCTGAGAACCAGGAAGATAGGACTCTCCCAGGCTACGTCCTCTTCCCCGGATCACCGCATCGCGACCGATATGTTCTCGGGTGCTGTAATATCACCCACGCCTTATCTCCTCTGCCTCCAACACCGGAAAAAACCTTCTCAACCTCCCCACTGCCTCCATCTCCTAGCCTAACTCTGCCAGATAATTCTGACCCAACATTTGCACCTACCCGCCGTTCCACTCGTCCTAAGCGCTGTATTGCCCCACCTCCTCGCCCAGAAAGGCACATAATCGAAATCAAACAACCACACCTACCGCAGCACCCGAGACCCTTCCCAGCAAGAGCCCTGTTTACGGAGCCACAAGCACCCTGCTCTCAGGGGCCAAACTAAGACGCCTAAAGGTAACTTAACCTTAATACCTCCAACGAGCGTCACTACATTGCCCGACGCCTCCACGTGCACCTTGTTCAATGAATAAATGCATGTAGTAGTCCATCAGCAACTCTAATTCCACCTTTGTTTTTTAAGCAGGGCATCGAAAGCAAAGCCAGGCGCACTGACATAATGTACACAGTCCAGACCGTACGTTGCTAAACAGAGTTTTCTTAAAAATTCTCAAAAACATCTGCTAGCAGCAATACGTCGGTTTTCAAATAAATTGCAGCATAATCTACTATTTTGGTACATTCAAACTCTTCCCAAACTTTTTGTGCGTGATTATAATCTTCATCTGTTATTTCCATGTCCGTTAATCTATTATAAAACATTGGGCTGGGGGGCAGCTGGGTTTCCTCTAGCTTCTGTAGACTGTCTATATAGTTGTACGGGAACACTCCTTTTCGTGTCACTAGCTCCATCTGTTCTCGGCTGAATTTCTTAGCTGTATTAATAAATTCGTCTATTGGTAGGTTTTCCACTAGTGTAGCCAAACTACCCGACATAAATCTAAACGTATCTATAAATTGAATTGCAAATTTATCCCCCAGCGACTTTGAAAATGTAATCAACTTCTTTTCTGTGTGAGGAATAACAAAAATTTATTTGTTATCGTAGCCCAGCTGGTTAATTATAAAGTTGGAATCGTATGTTAAATTGTGAAACAAGATAGATAGCTTCAGTGGTCTCCTCAGCAGGTTGCAATTATTGCATGCAGCTCTTTTATATAATTCAGTCATATGACCGTGGTCCATTGTCTTTACATATTTTGTTGAAAATGACTGCTCGCAGTAGCAACATGTGTCGACCATGAGGTGGTTTAACAGCTGTAAATTATCAAGTGGTTTCATAGGCTCGGACTTACTATATATGTTTTTCACTAGATGACCAATTTTCACCACTTCCTCGATAAACTTTTCCTCAGCGTCCTCTCCAGTATATGTAATTAAGTCAGTTGGCAGGCATGCGGTCTTGGCGGCAGGAATTATATCATTGTCCACTTGTATATGCATGCTGTAACTGTAGGCTTTGTGTTGCTGATATAAATATGTATACAAAGTGTCTATCCAGTAAATGCCACGAAAATGGCGGCAGGAATCTTCAAGTTACGACCGTACCATCCGTATAAGCTATAGTAAATTCCTTAATTATATATCCTATCTGAGACTGAAACCCCTGCGTATTGACATGCATTGCAATGGTCAGGCAACGACTGACTGTAATTTCCTGCTTATGTTAGTACTTTAACGACTTTGTCACGTACATTATACATTGCCAAACGGTCGTGAATTATCATAGCATAAAGGTTCGTATTAGCGGGCAAATTTTCGCTCCTTGTCAACTCTATTCGCAAATCAATAACACCCGATTTTATCTGATCATCCTGTCTACTGACATCAAACACTAGCAGAGGTGTGGTACTTGTAAATTCACTTGGCTCTAAAGTAGGCTATGGAATTTGTCCATAATAGCTTCTCTGAAACTCTGCAAACATCTGATATACGATCATGTATGAACCAGAAGCAAAATCTACATTTTGATCTCCATATGGGAAGTAGTCAGAGTTTAAAAATATTTTAACATTTTTTATTTTTACGTGGTCAAATTTAGAACGGTCGGCCTTAATGTCATTTTTCTTGCCTGCTTGAAAAGCAAGAACAATGCACCATGGCTTTTCACTGACAAAACTACTTTTGGAATTCCAATAAACATGCTGGGACTGTGGTACATTAGGATACGTTTCTAGTCCCCACGTCCTACAAGCTATATCAACATTTTTACCTATTTCGACATAATTCAAAAACTTTACACGCTCGGATATTTTAACTTAAATGTGTGGTAGCAACCATTCTACACTGTGTAGAGACAATTGCACCACTTCCGCTGTTTCGACGTATCAATAAGCGCATTTGTTTGAGTGTTGGCTAGTAAAATTACAAGCTCTTGTTTAGAATTGATTATTATGTGTCTATAGTCTTCAGCGAAACCGAGAAGCATGGGCAATGGTACACAAATTTCAAATCCTCCATTTTCATTAAGCTGTAATTTATAATCTGTCTCAATACTCCAGCAAGCCATCTTTCCTACAGGCAGTTGGTTGTGCGTCAGAGACAGGTAATTCTTAATTGTTGTAGTGAGCCCTACATCTCTTGAGGCGTCTAATTCCACACCGTTTAATTCATACGAAATTCTGTTTATTAAGTGAAGTATTTCATTTTTAATTATTTTCGCAGTTACCGGCGACCCTCCATTAGCCTTCGTTATAGCACCGCGAAATCTCAGGTACGAATTACATGGTGCAGAATAAATATCAGAATTTTATACAGGTATTCTTATCTCTGCGGTGGCTAAATATGGACTGGGAAGGTAAGGAATATATGTATGATATTCAGTTTTCGTTATAGTGTCTTCATAACTGACAGGCTGATCCACGTTAAGGATATCAGCGTCCATTTTTTCTTACGATAAAACCTAAGCGTTTCAAAAAGCGCACGTTTTCCCGTGTTAACACAGTGACTGCACATATTGAACTGAGAGACTACTTATTACAACTACGTTTTTTTATATTCTTTTTAAAATTCAGACCAATGTCTTTTCAAATGTAAACGCAACGTAATTTCTTCCCCTCGAAAGTTAATAAGCCTATTTTCTTGGTCAACGATACGTACTAAAATCTCATGTACGTTCTCCATGGCAATCGAAGTATAAATGGGAGGTTTAGGGACTTCTATTTTATATCCTGGAGGTACCAACAGAGAGAATTCGTGTAAAGTTTGAATTGGTTTTCCATTTAAATATGATCCAGTTATTATATCACACGTAATTCTAATTACATTTACTGGTAATATAGATAAGGGGAGCGTAGATACATGCAGTTTGCCAGCTTCAAAAATTTTATTCTCAAACCCAATAGTGAGGCCAGGATGTCCTCTTTTCGAAAATCTACGGGAGTGTCGCAAAACATTTCACATTTCAACGTGTTCGGATTCCCACGCAATATTATTTTAAAATTAGGCTGTAGGGCACGGCTCAAATACGTAGAAATGTCGTCAACCTTATACGCACCCTGTGGAATGAATATTTCAACCGGGCGTGCCAAGGCTGACGTCATATAGCGGAACGCCGCATTCCTATGGTCTATATTAGGAATGGAATGATATGCCTGGAAGTCGACCAAGCTGACACTCCAAGCACCATCCAAATGAATTGGCGGGAAATGTACGGAGCGTAGCACGGAACTATTGCCTGTCAAAATCAAAGTTATAGACATATTTAATGCAAAAATGTCCTAAGCTTATGCTTTTATATCAGACCTCGAAAGAAATCTCAGACACAAGTGACCGCAGTTGTATTCGCTAGGCCGTTGTTCTATCAAGTAATTGTATGTTAATTTTGCGACTCGCATATATTGCTTCAGTTCTGGAAACGGTCTTAGATTTCAAAAACTGACATAGAATTGAACGTTGTTTCCTGTCTTTTTGTAAGCTACCCAATGTGTATCACCGCCCCTGCTAGTATCCAAATTTACAACTGCACATTCATTACGCCATGGACGCTCTGGTTTTTCTTTCGCCGACCACCTCCCACTTTGTAAGGTCGCAAATAAAGCCCTTTTTCATTTTTTTTCTTAAGAGCTGACGATACTGCCTACACAGTTTTATTGCGACGTATTGCTTCCATAAGCGGTTGCCCCTCACTTTTGGCAGAGTTCACAACCCTAGCTATTCCACTCGCACCTCCAATTAAACCACCAAGGGCCCCTAATGCCGATAATATAAACGGTAGAAACCCACCTCGCTTTAAACCGCTCCTGGCTCGCTTGCGCCGTGCGGCCTTGTGCTTCAGCGCGCCAAATTTCATTCCCATCCCGCGCTTGACTATTTGCTTCCGTGATTTTAGACACCCCCCACGCTGCAAGGCGTTCTCCAAATTTTGAGTTAGACGACTTGGCTATTTTACTAGCTTTCTCGGCGAATACAGCGTCTGCAGCGTGCCTATCTGCTAATTTATCGCTCGCGGCGTATTGTATGTCGTGATCTCGGCAAGCACTGTCCAATGAATTGCGTGGAATGTCTCCCTTAGCCAATCTTTTGGTTAATTTCGTACAAGGCCCGCAAAACTTGAATCCTGGGATATGTGCTTCAAATGGCAAATGATTAATTCAAGTATTTAATAAGCCACGACCAGATTTTTTCACGATCTTGCCTCTACGGGGCATTACAATGCACTAATCGCAAAATGTGTGCGTATTTGGGCTTTATATATGCTCAGCACCTCTCCCACTATATAAGTTGTGTCCCAATGCTTAATTATTAGTATTATGAAGATTACTAAGCAAGCCATAACTCTACCGGTGCGCATGACACCCGAAGACCAGGCTGTAGCGCGAGTCGCCACAGCGCGCTGTTACCAAACATTATTAGAGTGTTGGTGTACGGGAATAGTGGAGCTGGTAAAACATGTGTCCTTCTTAGTTTATTAGAAGAGCAAAATGGCGTAAGATTCGAAAATGTTTATCTCTACACCAAATCTCTACTTGAGAAAAATACCACCGTCTCGGGCAAATATTACGCTCTGTAGACAGAATTGGATACCGTACATTTAGTGAAAATAAAAATATAGTTCCCCCTGAACAAGTAAAACAGAATTCTGTTTTCATATTTGACAACATAGCCTGTGAGAAACATGGCTGACCTGTTTTATTTATGCCAGACCTACTCGAGGACTCCCAAACAATTAGTTCGTGACAATTCTAATCTAATAATTTTATTCTGTATGGATGACATGAATCTGAAACATGCCTATTCTGACCATGTGAATATCGACATGACCTTTGAAAAATTTAAGGAAATGTGCGGCCTCTGCTGGCATGAGCTGCATGGATTTATAGTAATAGCAAAAGAGTTTCCAGTACATAAAGGACGGTATCGTCGCGGATTTGATCAGTTTATAAGTATACAGCAATGAGTTTTGTAATTTCCAAATTCGGCCACAACGGGTTGAAACGGAGCGGTGAACACTGCATTGAACAAACCGATGACGGTCATTACAGCATTGGAGGGAAGCGTTTGAAACATTTAGGCGAGCCGAAACAAGATAGCGATGCTGTCAATAAGGCTTATGTTCAGACAGTAAATTTAGATACGCTAAAAGTTTTAACGGAGATGTTACATCACATGACAGCTCTCTTCGAAGCTCAATCATCAAATCTAGATCGCATGTTAGTTTCCCTCGAAACTCAAAATTCAGAACTAGATACAACTTCAAAAAACCTAGCTGGCAAACTAGATCGCGTGTCAGTTGCTCTAACTAGCAAGCTGAATGCAATGCCTGCTACCACCGTAAATGTATTGGACAAAAAACTTGAAACTATAGAAAAACGCTTATTGGGAAAAATTTAAAAATCGCTAAAATCTCTATTGCCCCAGCCTTCCGTGTGAAAACCTGCGCCTGCTCCCGTGGCTAAGAAAAACATATAAAAATATAGCTTTATTTGAATAGTGCGTACTTGTTCATCTAGGAAACATGAATAATTTCTCAGTTACGAAATTCAGGCACGGAGGCCAGTGTAACACTGTTGCCGAGATTGAAAAAATTTTAGATTTGAAGTTAATTCAAATAGATAAAAGAATTACGGCTCGAATTATAGCCGGCCTTTCTGAAGCTTCTTACAACGACAAAGCATGGCGGCATTGCAGCCACATCCAGGAGGCTCTGGACATTCACTGCAAACAGATTCGCGATAAAATAGACAAAGTATGTAATGGCGACATGATTCGTAAAAAAGTTACCGTACAAAGTGAGATTGATACAACTGAGATTTCATTTAAACCTATTGCCAGCAAACCTGTACTGGGAGAACGTATATAAACTGACTATATCAAACTTTAAGACATAGTACAATGTCGGCTGTCACCGAGGACTTACAAAACGTAATACAAAGTGTTCGTAGTAAATACTTGCTCGCCAAACGATTGAGAATGGAGAGGGACAGTGTATTGGAAGATACATTTCGACCTATACTAAACAAAATTGACAGTCTGAAACAGCCTGTAGATCAGCCCAACGTTAAAAAGAAAAAAAAATCTCTGAACCCACGGCCCGCAGGAAGCGAGTACAAGACGAAGATGACATACATCTTGCCCAGTGAAAGCGCCTTAAAGAGTCAGCAGCATCAAACAAGAAAAACGCAGAGTACTATTTGAAAACATACAAGCCCGCACTTGCCGACCGAGTTTATGGCATATACAAAAGACAAAAAAAATGGTATTTGGAAAACAAACAAATATATTTCCTACCAAATGATAAGCTACAAATTTGTAGTAATGTTATTAGACCTGCTTCCGGTCTGTTTGAATTATTATTCAAGGCTAAACCAAATCATTACAGTGAGGCAGCACTTCATCAATACAAGTGTTTATTAAAACTTACAAGTGCACATTTGGAAAACAATAATCCTGATAGTGACGACTATAAAGACCCATCACATCCCAAATTCGATATTATAAATGATCTGTTTCTAGACAACGGCATAGTGGATGGTTCTGGATATTTTAATAATAACAAGATCGATAATAACAAGCGTCTTGAGTTTGTGTACTACGACGACATAAACGAGTTAATTAGCCGACTTAAACTACTTGTAGCATCTAAGCGAGCAGGAAATACTTCCCATCAAAACGAAATACATAATATAGTTGAAGAATTAAAAAAGAGTGGTCACGTAGCATAATGGCGCGCGCAGGCATCGCAAGTGAATTACACAGTCCTGCTCGCCGTAATTACCCGAGACGCCAAGTGCTTATATTCGGACTAAATGACTTATTGCAAATCGATCTCGTGGAAATGCAAAAGTACACACCCTTTAATAAGGGCTATATATATATATGCTAACGTGCATAAACTGTTATTCTAAATATGCATGGGCTGAACCACTGAAATCAAAAACTGCTAGGTGTGTAAGTGATGTTATGTCAAAGATTTTGCAAGATAAACGAGCGCAAGTACGTAATATTTGCAGCGATAATGGCCGTGAATTCCACAATAGCGTTTTCAAAGCCCTAATGAAGAAGAATGAAATTAACCATTTTACTACGAAGACGGGAATGAAAGCGGTCATAGTTGAATGGTTTAATCGAACGTTGAAGAAACGCATGTTTGAATATTTTTCTGCAAGTGGTGAATATAGATGGGTACACATATTGCCTAAAATAATCCAGCATTATAACACCACAGTACATTTGAAAACTAAGTTAGTGCCTATTGACATTAAGGACAACTCGTTATTGAATACTGTATACAATTATAAAAAAGAAATCGATAAATCAAAAATGAAGGCTCGTATAGGCGATGTTGTATGCATATCGCATCAAAAAATTTTTTTCACTCGAGGCTTTAAGCCCCAATGGAGTAATGAACTGTTTAAAGTCTATAAGATTCGCCCCTATAAACCGAGATCATATTATCTAGAAGATATGCTTGGGACCCGACTGGAGGGTTGCTTCTATGAGCCTGAGATACAGAAAACACAGTACCCTAATCATTATCTAGTAGAGAAAATATTACATCATAAGGGTAACAAGGTTTTGGTTCGATGGTTGGGACATGGGCCTCATTTTGACTCTTGGATCCCGAAAACTCACATTATCAAGAAAAAGTGATTGTATTTAAAAGACTGTAAGTGTGAAAAAATGTACTTATAAAACAAATAAATTTTTACATTGAACTGGACAGGCGTCCAGCTCCACGTATTACGTCAAGAAGCTATATATTTCTCCATCTGCATATAGACTGGCTGTGATTAATCAAGTTAGTTACATTTAAATAAGCCGAGCGCCGTGTGTGAGTGCTCCCACGGACTTGTGATGTGCCCTCCTCCCCCCCCTCTTCTTGCTCGCCAGGAGACTCGACCTTCGTCTACCTTCTGCCGTCTTCAGCTGTTCTCGTGCCTCCCTCCCCTTTCTCCCCTCTTCACAGCCATCTGCTGGGCGGAGTTTGCTCGAGCTCGAGGCAGTCGTCCTCCGTTCTCCGTTTCGGAAGGTTGGTCCGCTCCTCTCGTGGCCGGCAATGGCGCCTGCGTTTCTGGTCAGTTCACTTTAATTTGTTTCAAGGTTTTCGCGTTAATCTTTCGCTTTCTTCCTAATATTGTTAGTGCTAGGTGCCAATTCGGCCGCGAGGGGAACGTTTCCACGTTTCAGTTTAATTCTGCGCAATTCGACTCACCCACGTACCTGTATAATCAATTCAACACGGAAAAGCCCAAAACGGCGTAATTTAAAGTGTGTAACAAAACTAAATTTGTATTCTAGTCAATAAACCTAATTGTTTTGAAACCTGCCTTTAAGTAAATTTATTAGTGGTTAGTTGCCTCGCCCCACTGTTGTGTGTATGTTGCCAGCTGAGTGCAGAGGGGGGAAAGTAAGGACGATTGGGCCTGACGGGCGTGTAGGACATGCCCGCTGGATACAGGCAGACAGCACTTTGTGATTTGTTTTGAGATAACACAAATTGAGCTTAGTCAGTGAGACGGGCTCAACATAATATGACTGTTTTATAATTTTCATAGATTCTATAACCTGCAATGCTGGTGACTGTCTCCTCGCGGAGCCTTGGCAGCGCCTGCAGTGTTGTTCACCCGCCCCTTATTCTATTTTCAACACGGAACTGGCCACATGTTTTGCTGTAGTGTGCGCGCAGGCCAGCGCCTATTGTACTGCATCCCGGATACGCGCCACTTCTCTCCTGCCCCCCCCCCCCTTTTGCGACTGCGGCCGCATGAATAAGGAGCAGGACTGTTGTAGGAGAGGGGGGAGGCGTGTCTTCGCCCTCCCTCCTGACGAGACAACTTGTTGACAACTAACAGGCAGGAGGTGACTTCCCCCTCCCTCCCTCTCAACAAGCATCTCCGCTCTTCCAGACGCATAGGACCTCCCTGACCGCCAAGCGACCTACTCCCACCCCATCCCCTCCTATTACCTAGCCTGGGGCGACTTTCCCCTACAGCTAAGTGGGGTCGATGCACTGAAAATAATACTGTTTCATTCACGTTTATATATACGAAAGTCTCAGCACTTTATTACTTCGTTGTGCTTATTTGTGCTCCGTGGTCTACATCTATCCAGTCTACACACAATGGCTTCATCATCATCATCATCATCATCATCATCATCTGAAATCTTCGTTAGCGAGATCGAGCTGGAGGCAATTGACCGCCTGGTGGAGCAGGCTCTGTCCAGCCGACCTCTACCGACGGTCCATCGTCCAGCAGGAGCACGCCGTCGCGGCGCCTCCAGAAGACGCCTCTCGTTAGCAGGACCTCGTCCGGCTAGAACTTCAACTCCCGTGGGTCAGAGTCCTCTGTCGAGGATGCCTGCGTCCAGGAAGATGGCGACTTGAGCTGGGTGCAGGCCTTCACTGAAGAGCTGGACGAGGTACTACGTCCTGATGAGTGCAAGAGGTTGCGCCTTTCTTCTCCTGCTGGGGTCTCCAGCTCCAACCCTGCCTCGCCACCTGACGTCTCGACACCTGCCGCCTCCATCTCACCGCCTACCACCACCTCCGACGCTGCTCCCACCTCCAGCATGACGCCGGCCGCCAGCGGGTCTTCGCAGGTTGCCTCGCCTGCCGCCCCCGTCCACGCAGCCGATCGTCTCCTGCAGCAGCCATCACCATCAGGTATGCGGTCTGCATTGTCCTCTCAGACTTCTTCGGTAATAGAGGTTATATATTCCCTTTATTCTGCTGGTCTTCATGACCAAGAACATTGGCATGATGGACAGCAGGAAATGATGGAGTGTAGCATCTGTTACCAGGAGAAAGTCCGAGATAGTCGCAGCTCGTCAGCTACGCTGCCTTGTGGTCAGGGCCCTGTGCCAATTGAAGTGCATGACTCTGTCTCGCAAAGCAGTGTTAATCGCGAGGGTGAAATTCCGCAATTCAGAATGCTTATGTCTCGATTGGAAGAAATTCTTGCTGAGCAACGGCAGTCGAATGCTACTACCGCTGCTCAGTTAACTAATGCCCTTAACCAATCTAATACGTCACATGCGATGACAACTCGAATTTTTTGGATAATTACATTCAGGAGCAAAGAGAAATGAAAGAGATTATCCACAATAATTTGGATTGGCTGTGCGATGCGTATGAGAATACTATTAACGACAATATATCCATCAGGGGGGAACTTTTTCACATGAGTCAGAGCCATTTCCAATTACGGAACATTATCTCCGAATCACTGACGTTCGTAATGAAGGGGTCTGCTACGGGAAACGATAGTGAGGGAGAGTAAAAAAATTTCAACTCCCCATAATTTGATTTATATTTCCCCACGTAACTTATATATATATATATATCATGTTTCTAAAAATAAAATTTTACAGCAAGTGAAATAGTGCGACGAGAAAAATTTACAGCAAGTGAAATAGTGCGACACGTAATATTGTACACAACGTTCTTTTTTAAAATATGGGTTATCAAAATATTTTCATAACTTGTTTCAGTTAACGAGAAACATTGTTCTTAAAAAAATGTAAAATATTTTTTCGTAATTTGTCTCAATTATTTACTAGTGGTAATGTGCAAAAATCTTTTTATTTATTTCTGTAATGAAATTTGTGTAAAACCATCAGACTGATGGAAAAAGTGCTGCGATAAACAATTATCACAACGTACTTAACAAAATTATGTCTACAAAAAATTTGAAATATTTTATTCGTGGAAATGTGTTTGTGTAAAATCTTTATATGTTAACTTTATTTATTCTTGAAATGAATTTGTGTGTAAACCCTCTCAAACTGATAGAAAAAGTGCGGTGATATTTAGTTAATTTATTGATTTATTTATTAATAAATATGTTTGTGCAAACTTCTACATTTTCTTTCAAAGTAAAATGATCGAACCTAATAGCCTTTCAGATAAACTTGGTATAGTTTAAAAAAAATAATTATTATTTCTAAGAAAATATTTTCTAATAGCCTTTCAGATAGGCTTGGTATAGTAAACAAAAAATATCTCGGACCTTTCACATAGGTCCAGTTGTACACTTTAACAACAGCTACACTTAAAACAAAAAATACATACATATTTGATGAATAATAATTATCACGAGTCTTTCTCATAGGCTTCAGTTGTACACTTCAACAACAGCAACACTCAAACAAAAATTTTTTATATGTTCCCGGCTGCTAACAGAAAGAAGAAAGCGAGAGAGAGAGGAGACGACGAAAAAAGATGAGCTCCAGCAGACAAACTACACACCCAAGCATGTCTACTACTACAAAAATATAGTCATATCTATGCTAAAATGTAAATTTTAGAAGATGTAACTTATATATTTCAAATAAAAAAAAATTTAAAATTCCACTTGACATAGTTAAACTTAAATTAAAATTGTTTAAATTTCTACTTAGCAGAGGTATGACTATTAAAAAAATTAAACTTTAATAGAATTTTTAAAATCTCTACTTAGCATAGATATCAGAGAGAGAGACTATACAAAAATAAACTTAGCATATGGGGTATGACTATAATTTCTAAAAACATTTCAATACGTCACAGCCGCCATCTTGGCACCACACCCTGGACCCTTTGACATACTTAGCATAGGTATGTCTATTTAAACTCATAACTTCAAATACTTAGCATAGAGGATATGACTATAATCTTGACATACTTAGCATAGGTATGTCTATTTAAACTCATAACTTTAACTACTTAGCATAGGCATATGACTATAACTTTTAAAATCATCAAGTTTAATTTCAAAAAACATCTCTTCCATATTTAAGCATGCCCCTAACACAACTGCATCTGTGGTCATGCGATCAGAGCGCTTGGTCAGCGTACCGAGTGGCGAAGGTTCAAAACTTACCTTCGGCAAAGAATTTTTTACTCTACTCCGCCCCAATTAAAATCATAAGGTCCAATTTCCCATATAAACACACTTGAAACTCCGCCCCTACACACAGCACGACACTAGCATGCTCTAGTAGGTAACCAAGGAAGTAAACATGGTGGCGTCCATGACGACGCGACTGCAGCACTCCAAGTAGCAAACGGGATAACCAAGATGGCAGCGCTCCCAAGCAGACGACACGATGACATAACAGCAGCGCCACAAGCAGCAAAGCGGAGAAGCAGACGTGATGTCACGATGACATAACAGAAGACGTGACGTCACGATGACGTAACAGAAGATGTGACATCACGATGACGTAACAGAAGATGTGACATCACGATGACGTAACAGAAGATGTGACATCACGATGACGTAACAGAAGATGTGACGTCACGATGACGTAACAGAAGATGTGACGTCACGATGACGTAACAGAAGATGTGACGTCACGATGACGTAACAGAAGATGTGAAGTCACGATGACGTAACAGAAGATGTGACGTCACGATGACGTAAGAGAAGATGTGATGTCACGATGACGTAACAGCAATTCGAAAAATCCAAAAAAATCCAAAAACAAAATGGCCGTCTAAAGGTCAAGGGCAATCCAAGATGGCCGCCATGACGATTTACAAGATGGCCGACAGAAAGGGAAATTTCGAGGGAAAAAAGGGAAAAAATTCCCTGGAACCACTGCACCACACCCTGGACCCTTTGCGCTTAAACATACATTATTGTACTACTTATGGGTTAGGAGGCAAGCTATTTCAGAAGAATGATAAGGGAGAATAAATATTAATTGCTATGCTTAGTCGAACACTAAATTCAGCAGAGAGGGCTTATTCAGTAACAGAAAAGGAATGGCAGTCTTGTGGAGCTTAAACAAATTAAGAAATTTAGTGCTGGGTAGAAAATAATAGTATTGTCTGACCATGATTCTCTTAACATTTCTACAATCATGTAATTATTAGGGAGCAGGTTAACCAGGTGGTGCCTAGCTTTACAGGAATTTGATATTGATATTGTTTACGTAACAGGGAAAGAAAATAAGGATACTGACTTATTAAGTAGAACAATATTATAAGTAGGTGAATTTGTTCTGGAGGAGAGGCCAGTTATAGCAAAAATTCAGATTGAGGAGGGCAGGGATTTAGTGCAGAAATTCAGGGCTATAGGTGACAGAGAGATGATGACGTTTGGAAGCAGGTAATTGCAGTGTTAGAGAATCAGGATAGGGATGTGAATAACCCTCAGATACAGAAGTTATCATGATATTGTTTAAGTGGAGGTATACTCTATCGAAGAGAAAACTTATATGGGGGGAGATGGAATATCTGTGTTCCTAGATAGTGAGCGAAACCATAAATTGTACATGTACACAAGACATCTGGACATTTTGGAGCCAAGAAATTTTTATGGTTGCTGCATAACAGTTAATATTGGTCAGGGATGGAGAGGAGTGTTAGAAAAGTGCTGAGCAGTTGTGATATCTGTCAAAAGGCAAAATTTCGAAACAGAAACTGGGAAGGCCCGAAAGATTTTTGTCAGTAGAATTGCATGGGCTCTTGCCCAAATCAAAAGGGGGAGTTAAATATATTTTTATAATGTTAAATGCCTTTCAAAATTAGTTTGGTGTTATCCATTAAAGAAAGCAACGGAAGCAGCTTGTGTGAACAAACTAGTAAACAACTATTTTCCTAGATTTGGCACACCCAGCAGAATTCTAAGTGATCATGGTACCCAGTTCACTGTATATGTAATGAGGTGGGAGTAAGCATGGTTAAACATCAATGTTGTTTATTCATTAATCAGACATCCACAGGGAAACCCTAGTGATAGGGTAATGAAAGAGATAGGCAGGCTGCTGAGAACATACTTCCATACATAACACAGTAAATGGTTAGATGCCATGCCATAAATAAATTAAATTTTCAATGTACACGTGCACTTCAGCACTGGATTTTCACTAAAAGAATTGATCACAGACAGTATACAGAGGGATAACATTGCCATGTCCACAAACCTGGCAAAATCATAACAGTGAAGGGAGAAAAACAAGTTTGGAAAGTTACATCTGGGGAAAAGGGAACACTAATCGCTGTATGTTGTGCAGTTTCAGCAACCGGAGCCACCACCCCACGTTTCTTTGTTCTTCCACGAATTTGAGTAACTGGTGCCATGACACGTGGTGCACCACCCTGCTCTGTTGCTGTTGAACACCCTAGTGGCTGGTTGACTAAGTGACAATTTTGAGAAATATTTGGACCACTTCATTAAGTTCAGGAATTTTTAAGTTATGGATCCTGTGCTGATAAAACTGGACAAACATAATAGACATATCACACCAAATGGCATCTAGAAATGTCCAGCACAGCCCATGAAAATTCATGGTATTCCTGCCCTCACTGGATATGCTTTTCCTAAAGCATTTAACACTGACAATATAATGAAAGGGTTATCATTTAATGGCATTTCTCCGTATAATCTTGACATATTTTCAGATTCAGATTTCTTTTATGCTAATGTCACTGACAGATCTCATCCAAATTGCTGATAGTGCTAATCTTCCTAGCACATCACTTGATGTGTCATAGCAAACTCCTTCTCTATCAGACTCATACACTAGGCCTACTTTTATTAGTCGTCACGAAATACACCCATTCCCTACGCACGAGGTGGACGAAGGCTCGGTTGCTCAAGAATTTTAATATCCACACCAGTTAAAAGGCAGATTGAAGATGCATTAAACTGCAGCAAGACAAAAAGACACAACTGACCACAGACCACAAAGTGCAAGAAGTGAACAAGTCTACAATACTAACCAAACTGATTGAAAGTGCAGAGGAGGGGCTGGTTTCAAGTAACAGTAAAGATGAACAACAGTTAAAATAACATGAAGCTGAAGATTTTGTATTAGCTAAATTTACTTCAAAAAGTATCACATGTCATTACGTAGGCAGAATAATGTCAAAAGTAAGTAGCTTAGAAAATGAATTTTAAATTAACATTTTGTGATGAAAGGAGCCAAGTTATTGTTTTGTGTATCCACCCTTGTAGGACAGATGTGCTGTACATGAGAGGGACATTGTAGCTAAGTTACCACTACCTATGTCAAGTGGTGGTACAGAACATGTAGCTCTAAAGATCAGTTTCAGTTTTGACTTTACATCAATCTCTAATCTCAGGTAGACATCTCTATGAACACACAGATTTCCATAATGCAGAATTTTAACACAGTGTTAATAAGAATATAGTCATATCATGTATTCTGTGTTTACTATAGGCAGACTTTAATGAACATTGTTTGTGAAAGTGCCACATAAATTTCAACGTTCTATTAGGTCCTACTATGCATGCTTTATTACTTTAAGATAGATTGTGTTGTAAAAATTATTACATGTCAAGTATTATATCATTATGTTAAATTTTTATTGAAGTTCGTGTGTCACAAACACTTGCAAAAACATTATAAACAAACTGCATTGAACATTTTCTGTGTTAACTATTGCAGACTTTCATGTGTAGCTATGGGTCATGCCTACCTCGCGGCATTATTACAAATTTACGTTATATATGTCGTACATTAAATTTAATCAAGATGAGACACATTTATTTATGTTTCTTATAAAATAAGCTACCGTACAAAACCTATATATTTGAACTTTTATTAAAACATGCTAAAATTTTAAAAAAACTATGCAAACATGGTTAAGGCTCCCAGGTACCCCTACAGTGAGGCAATTTTCAGGGGTAAGGGAGATCATGAGTGGGAACTACAGAGGGATGGAAGAGTACCGAGAGAGAAATTAACATTATGACAATAACAAAAAAAGAGTAGAATGTATTTGGGAAGGATGTGGTATGGGTAACAGGAGAAATGGCGATCAGGAGAAAATCACATGGGGATAAGCGATTGATTAGGGATTGCCGGAGGGGGGGGGGGTTTCTTGCTACCTGGCCGCAGCCCAGTCACAAGTAAATTTCAATTCTTAAAAAAACTATCCTTAGTCCACCTCGCTATACATTTCTGTACCATCTCCGGCCCTCGCAACACCAATTGCACACATGGGTGTTGCAACGACTGTGACAGGCTAAGTTCAGAAAGGTTAGTTTTGGAGAGAAAAGTCGCCAACAGACGGTGGCCATTGTGAGAGTTAAATCATTAGCACATATGCATAAGAACAATGATGACAAACGGACAGACATAGGGTAAAGTAGACTAAATCGCAACGGCACCCCAATCGCACCATTAAGGTTTAAAATGTGCCACTTATGTTTACGCACTGCATAGCGAGTGTAAGCAGAACTAACAGTCCGTGGTCAATTGCACGTCCATGTGAAAAACAATGATACCAATGAGAATTGGCCCGTATTCTCAAAAAACAAAATGGCGACCACAGTCTACTTTTTTCTCCATGCAATCTTCAGTTTCCTTATGTTTAAATTATTTATAATATCACTTATTTCACTAGAATGTGAAACTAAAAGCTTAAGTCAATACTATTAAACCAAATTATCGATAATAGTTGGTTTACATAGTTCAATATTCCATATTATCAAACTCTTATGGTGTTTTCCACACCCCAAACTGACCGCACAGAATGCGCACTCAGTGCGCCCCGAAAACTAGAAAAACGCATATTGCCCGAGCTAGTGTAGTGTGTTGTTGCACTAGCAAGTGCCAGTCGCTGTATTTTACAGTGGTGTGGTGTTTGTTTACATGAGAAGTATTTTGGTTTACATTGTGTGGTAAAGAAGTGCGATGAAATGTGGGTAGTAGGAATTGGCGACGTAATTAACAATGGAATGTATTGTTGTAAAATGTTAGTCGGAGGTATTTATTTTTAACCTTCGGAAATATTTGTAATGAAAAGTTTTTTTTTTTTTAGTGTCGAATTTGTGTATGTTGGCGAAGAATAAGAAGCAAATATCCCGGCGGAATCGTCACGGGAAAATTGATTATTGGTGAATAATGAAGATATGAGTTAAACCTATTTGCTATTTGTATTGTAAGAATTGGTTGATACCACTGTACTTGATTAGAGTTGAAATACTGAAAGTTCCGGCTTCAACAGATTGTACTGCCTCAAGCATTTACAAGTAAATAAAATGTCCTTATCACGAACAATTTTTCAACTAACCTCATTCTGAGTACTGGTGAACCACATCCTCAATATAACAAGTTATTTTATTACAATTCCATTTGCAAGAGACCAAAACGTCTCAATTTTCTGAACTCTCACCATACAATTCTAATACCGCTAGTAGATTTTCTTATTTACAACATTGGATGCCGCCATATCGCACTGAAACAGTAGCACCGACTCCAGAGATAAAGCAGAAAATACAGCCCGCGGTGCGCACTCATTCAGTGCACAGCAGCAAGTGGAAGATGAAAATGGACTGCACTCGAAAAGAGTTCCAGTAAGTGGAAGATGCAAAACTCGACCAGTGCATGCTGGTGCAGCACTAGTGCAGTAAGTGGAAGATGCTATTAGTTACTCTAATGCTGAAACAGCTATCTGTCATCCTGCTAGCTCGAACCGATCATGATGTTTCAGCCCGGTAGGGTGCAACATGGAAACTTTTTGGGTAATTCCCACTAAGGCAACCGAGTGATTTACGTCCATGCACCTGCATTACTGTATTCAAAATATGTGTGTGGCGGCACGCGGAAGCATAGAGTGGCGCCAGGGGGGGAAGGTGAAAGGCGGTCCTAGCAGAGTGCGTGTGTACCGAAATGGCAGTCCTTCCACCCTTCCGCTGCTAAGACGGCGATCCATGAGAGAGGGGAGAAGAGGGCCACATCGGCCAGCGCAGGCGGGTGTGGCCATGCACTCACCCCTTCACCCCTTATTTCGCCTTCCCGAGCGGATTTATAAGCAGCTGCACGGCTGCAGAGCGGAACTTCTCTGCTACCACCAGGTTGAAGTACCAAACGCCTCTTGGGACTAGTAGGACTAACCCAAAATTACAACTAGACAGCAGAGTTATTGAGTAGTAGGAATCAGGTCGTTCGTGCACATTGTTACACTGTCAAGGGCCTGGAAACCTTGTGGCTGGGGATATCCTCTGTGGACTTAAGGGGACGTTGATTGGCAACAATAGGGAGTTCTCGGAAGTAACGGGAATAGGGGCCCATCTAGGGTCAAGCAGTAGGCGATCAGTTCAGGTGGTCGAATGAAGGGGGCATTTGTGGTTGTCGGAATAAACGAGGTAATCTGGACTGGTGTTTACCACTTAAGATGTAATTGTGTAACCAACCAGCCAAGCACCTTTTCCCTTGTCCCAAATCCTACCTTCACTGACATTTCATAGGGGACTACTTAATTAGAGTATAGTGGGGAGGGGACACGCGTCAGATTCTTGGTGGATGAAGCCCGTGGCACTTCGTTCCGGCGCCGCGCCGTTGGGCTACAGTGGGTGTGGAAGGCACATATGGCCGGGTACACTGTAGTTGGGTTGGGTTGGGTCCCATTCCTACCTAGTGCAGCGCGGTCCCTGGATTTCCTGTGCGAGGGTACGGCGCACACTTAGGTGAAAACAGAGGCACTAAGCTTGCCCGGTTCGGGGAGGGCCTGGTCGGATGCTGTGGGCTACTGTAGATGTGGAAGCACACCTGGCCAGGTGTGCAGCGGTCGGCCCAGGTCCCGCACTTACCTTATGTGGCGTGGGCCCTGTGCAGGGTGGTTGGTTGCCCCTATCACCGCAACAACTCCCGAAAGGGGAATGTAACCCCTTGTAAAAGGCAAGAGGTTAGGTTTTGTTGTATCAGCCATCGCCACCTGCATCCTCCATGCCTCAACATTTTCAAAATAGGCACAGGAGTAGGTTGCCGAGGGTGGTTCAGCGGGCGAGGCGCCTCCAGCAGAAGACGAATGAGGCCATTGGCAGCTGGAGATCCCTTCCCTCCCCTTCACAGAGTTCAAGTCTATAGGGGTCGTATGCTCGTGTTTTCAGTCGCATGCGAGTTGGAAGCCGAGTGGTCGTTTTCAGGACATGGAGATTGTTTTATCGTTTGGCAATTAATAATTTTAAGTTAAAATGAAAAAAAACCTTTCTCCATGTCCTAAAAATCACAATTCGGCTTCCAATTCGCATGCTACTGAAAACTCGAGCATAGGCCCCCCAGGGGATAAGTGAGCCACCCAAGGCTGTGGTGGAGGTCCCTACTCCTCTGACAACTAGGCAATCAGCAGCCCAGCGACAATGGTAGCAGCAGCGGAGCATGGAAGCAAGAGGGAGGTGGGTATCCCAAAACTTAGACTAGTAGGGAGAAACCCACCAGCATCCCAACCCACCCATCTTTCTCTCTCTCTCTCTCTCTCTCTCTCTCTCTCTCTCTCTACCGAAATAGCTCTGGTGGACCACCACATTGTTGAGGCACAGCTTCCACTACGAGGTTCGGTGCAGACCACTGTAAGCCTCCAGCAGTGGGTGGCTATACAGGTTAAACATAGGCTAAGATCTACAACATCAGAGGAAGCAGCCTACGTGAGTCTCTAGATAGAAATAACCCTGGGTGCAACAATAGATTAGGGTCTTTATAAAGGAAAAAAGTCACATACTATTATTATATTCAGCCCTTTTTTTTAAGTACAATGTGGCTGACAACATTGCAATACCATTATTTACAAACTTTATAAAAAGTACATCATTACAAGAGGATCTGACATTTTATTAACAGAGATTGTTTTTATTTTCAGTATTGGTTATTGTTTGCTTGTTTTAAGAGCCTGTCTTTAAAATATGTAAATGTTTGAAGGGAGGAGCATGCAAGTACTACAATGATTAATATGAAACACTTAAAATTGTTTCAGATTGATTAACTGTGGTCATAGGAGATTGTGTTTGATGATGATCTTACGATAATGAGGAAAAGGAGTGATGGACACTGCCTCATTTGTCTCAGTAAATGAACAGAAAAGTTTGTTTCTCAGCCATTAGATGACAGTTACCAAAAAATCGTAACTTGTGTTTCTAAAAGAGCGGAATGTGCCGGGCAAAATCGAAACCATACAATGAGGAGATTTTGGGCAACACTTTCTGGAAAGGGACATTTCGATCCTACCAGGCATTGCTTCCCTGTTCGAGGCCACTCATATCTTCCATGTGACAGGGTCTTTTGTGTCATCAAGCGCAAAATCAGCCATTCGGACAGGTTTATTCATCGCAGTAGTATAATGATCTAATTTTGCAGGCTAGTAAGAGTGGTAGACTTTCAGTGAATATGCTTAAAACTGATACAGTTCTGAATTTCAAAGACTGGTGGCCGGAGTATTATAAGAAGACACCTCTCTCGACTGACTCGTTAGGTAAAGGATTGTTCAAGAAATTATCCCTAGCTATTTCAGAATAGTACATGGTTGAATTTCAGTCTTCAAATCCTGGCGAAGTGGTTTGCTTTAACTATATTAATGGACTGATTAAATAAACATTTAGTTTGTTAGAACGACACCACTGAAGACATCACAAAACTCATGAAATACATCCCTAATGAACATTCAGCATTTTATCAAGAAATTTTGGAACGGCCAGCGACAACAGGAGCAACAGACGATGCCGGAAATGAAAAACTTACAAGCTAAAACCAGAGAACTAAAAATGACTCCACATGTATTTCAAAAGAAAACATTGAAAAGTGTTTTGCATATTAAATAATGTCAGTATAATAATACAAGGTTATTTTTACATGTTAAAATTATGTCAGTATAATAGTACAAATTTTTTTATGTTTATGATATCAAAGTTAGTATTTTGAGGGTGTAATGTGACCCAAAACATTATTTCAGCAACATAATTAAATATTCACTTGAAAAACGTCATCAGTCCATTAACTTTTTTTATTTATCAATACATATATATATAACACTTTTAATTAAAGTTAAGATACTAAAACACAGATGTGTTTGTTCAGTTTTAAAACCAAGCTATACAGTGTGTCCCAGGAAGTAGTGTCATGCCGAAGCAGGGAGATAGAGGACCACAAGGGGTATCAGAAACACCCCCATGTGTATAGTCAGATTGTTGATAGTTTTGATGTTACGAATTTTTTCCTGTTTGTTGTGCGATACTTGCAGTCATGGCAGAGAGTACTGGTTATTTCCATAGATAACTGTGACAGATACTAGAATGTGTGTGTTAAAATAGGAGACAGACTGGTCGATCGTGTGTGGTAATAATTATGTACCAGTGTCGTAGCATTATGTCTATAAAATTATCTGAAGACAGGCATTATCTGAAAGATACGTTTAACCTTAACGTTTCGAGAATTGTAAAAATTTAAAATTACATCGAACGGGTATCGTATGGACCTAAAAAAATGTCTCATAGTATTATCGACTTAATACAGTGAAAATTTTATCGTCTTCAGTTAATTATGATGTATAAAAACGTGCAATCAAAGTAAAGTGTATGCGAAAGTAGAACGACATGAGTAAGAGGAAATGTACTAAAAACACATTCAAAAACCTGTTGCTTCAATGCAGGTGCAGCATTGTCGGAAGAGGATCTCTTACACAAGTCGGAACACCATCGCATTATTTATGGGGTTTTTGGACCATGGTGTAGTTTTCTTTACAGTTTATCTTAAAATCTACATGCTGTGAAATAAGCACATTCTTCGTGATATCCCAACACAAATAAATGTACTGGATTCAGACCAGGGTACCTCAGATGTCAGTGTATGGGCCCAAATAACTGGGTTCTTTCGGGCAAATAATAGTACTGCAAAGCAATATCACAAACCACTCGTGTTCTCTTGAACGCATGTTAACCCCACTAGATCGTTTGTATTTACTCAATTGGGGTACACAGTAGTGTTAGACAGAGACAGCACTGGTGTAACTCAGTCCTTCCTTTGCAGTCAGTCGAGTGCCAACTATCGGCTAGCTACATTGCTGTTGTACGATTGTTTCACAGTTACATACGTTCGGAGCAAATTAAATTTGTGCAACTACGGGAACTGGAAATGTGGCACATAAGTTAGCAAATTCAGACAGACACCTAATACGTAGTGTGTGAGGTACCATGCCTTATTTATCACGTGAATATGCAGACATACATTATTTTTATGGCTACGCAAGGGGGAAATGCACTTCATGCAGCAAGACTGTACAGGGAACATGTACAACGAAGACCAGGACCTCAACCCAACCGATTTCCTGACCACAGAATGATTCTCCGAGTTCATAATACCTACATGGAAGGACGCGTACCCGGAACAAGATCAGGTCGTACGCCCGTTATGAGGGATCCGGATATGGTAGACTTGGTCGTACAAGAAACGGAGGCAGACCCAACAACGAGTGTCAGAATGGTGAGTCGCCGTACAGGTATCTCGAAATCACAGATTCATCGCACACTTAAATCAGTTGGATACCATCCTTACCAACAGTTACGACCCCAGGATTGCGACAAACGGATTCAGTTCTGTCAAGAAATGTTACGAAGACATGAGGAGAACAATAACTTTTCTGAACACATTTTGTGGACAGACGACTCCCATTTTAAACGCAATGGGGTTTTTAATCTCCACAACTACCATTCATGGAGTATAGAAAACCCACACTTGACAAGAGAATCTAATTTCTAAGAACAGTTTAGTGTTAATCTGTGGTGCGGCATAGTGAAGAGGCAGTTAATCGGCCCATTCCAGTTACCAGATCGCTTGAACGGTGCTTCCTATTTGCGGTTTTTGACCAACAATTTGCCTGAGCTGCTGGAAGACATTGATTACGAGATACACATAAACATGCGACTTCAAATTGATGGTGCACCTTGTCATTATGCCTTGTGCATAAGGACTTTCCTAAACCAACGTTACCCAGACAAATGGATTGGTCGTGACGGACCCATACCCTGGCCTCCAAGGTCCCCTGATCTGAATCCTGTTAATTTCTTTGTATGGGGATATTACAAAGAGCTCATCTATTCCAGCGAATGTCGCAGTTTAGACGACCTGACAAGGAAGCTGCAACATGCTCAAGATGTCATAAAAACAATAGAATGGCGTTCCGACATTTGAAAGAGAACTTCTTCCTGCGATGCCGCATCTGCATTGAAGCAGAGGGTAGACATTTTGAACAGTTTCTGTAATTTGTTCAAATAAACACATGTCTTGTTCATGTGTTTTTATCAAATTTCCTCTTACTTGTGTCGTTCAACTTTCGCACACACTACACGTAGATTCCAATTGTTTATACGAAATAATTAACTGCAGACGATAAAATTTTCACTGTATTAAGCCGATAATATGAGACAGTTTTTTAGGTCCATACGATACCCGTTCGATGTAATTTTAAATTTTTACAATTCTCGAAACGTTAAGGTTAAACATATCTTTCAGATAATGTCTGTCTTCAGATAATTTTATAGACATAATGCTACGACACTGGTACGTAATTATCGCCACACACGATCGACCAGTATGTCTCCTATTTTAACACACACATTCAAGTATCTGTCACAGTTATCTATGGAAATAACCAGTACTCTCTGCCATGACTGCAAGTATCGCACAACAAACAGGAAAAAATTTGTAACATCAAAAATATCAACAATCTGACTATACACATGGGGGTGTTTCTGATACCCCTTGTGGTCCTCTATCTGCCTACTTCGGCTTGACACTACTTCCTGGGACACAGTGTATATTTTTAATTTGAGTCTTTAAGAAACTAGAAGATTTTTCCTGATTATCTCAAAACTAGTTTTTTGGACTG
The DNA here is from genome assembly GCA_003012365.1 of Medauroidea extradentata. Lineage (NCBI taxonomy): Eukaryota > Metazoa > Arthropoda > Insecta > Phasmatodea > Phasmatidae > Medauroidea > Medauroidea extradentata. Next base: position 28,460 of record PNEQ01126355.1, read on the forward strand.
ATGACGTTTCTCAAATGACCGATTCAATTGCTAAGTTGCGAACAATTGGGGAGCTACTTCAGGGGAGTGGAATACCAGAACTGAGGACTGAATGTGAGCTTTACTCAGCTACAACAGTCAATACTAGAAGGGAAACATAAGAAGAGGGATTGATGGGCACATTAGAACTACCCTTCATATACTTATTCAAGAAGAATATAAAATTGAAAACCTTGGGGTGCTCGAAAAATTGAAGCACATTTTATTTCAGCTTTCCAAGGCTCTGGGCGAAGGAGATGAAATAACCATTAAATGCATTCACAATGAACTGTATAACCAGATTTATAATGAAAATCTCATATAGAAGCTTCAAGACTTCGCTCAGAAAAGTAAAGAAAATTAGCATGTTTTGAATTTTGCACAAACACATACATATTGTTACGCCGATAAAATTTTGATAATTTAAAATTTTGTGGAAGAAATTTTTTTTCAGATGGTCGTTATATTTTTGTTAGATTAACCTTTCACTTTGTGTTGGGAAGTTTCGTACTTGACCTAGGCCGAGGAGGTGATGTTGAGATTTAGAATTTCGTTTCTGCAGTTTTTTTATTTAGCGATCTCGCGCACGGCACGAGGTCACTGTTCGCCTACTGTGCTGTTAGTAACAAGCTGAGTTGTCGTGTCTTAAAGGTGTGGTGAGACGCGTGGATGCGCGTGCATAGCTTTTACTTTTTTTTTTATTTTGGGGCCAATGTACGCTGTAGCTTGGTTGAGTAGGGAGTGCTGGCGTACGTGACCTTGGAAGGAGGTTATCGATCGGAGGCATGCGTCCACCTTCCCACTCCTTTGCTCGCCTTTGCTGTCACTCTCTCTCTTTCTCTCTCTCTCTCTCTGCATGCGCTGTGCAACGACTCTTTCTGTATCTTTCTTTTATGACGCTCTCTCTTTCCTTCACCCCCTCCCCGACTCTTTCATCCTCTATTCCGCATGACATGAGTGTTTTGTTGCCAGCCTCTGTCGAGTGCCGAGGATGCGTCGTTTTACTTATTGATTGGTCAGTGTGTCTACTTTATGTTGAGTGATTGGTGCTTTTACTCCACGTAGAGTCGGGTCGATACTCGGTGGTGTGTTAGTTCATTACTCCCGAGAAGAAATGCACTGAGTGTGAGTGTTTTCGGTATGGCATGTTTTGCCATCTTGGCGAGAGTTGCTTGGTGATCATGGTACGAGACAGACGTTATGTATACTAGGTTTTTAACCTTTTCTTGTAGTTTGTAGGTATTTTGTTTTCTGCTGATAGTGTCATGTAGTTGCTTTATTGTACGACTGCTTGGCAGTCGTGGAAACGATTACTTGGCAGTGGCGGAAGTAGTCTGCTGTTAGGACCCGACGCAACATGTAGAGAAGCTTGCCGAGGCAGTGAGTCTATTGTACTGTCGCTAGACCGCCTACGTTTCTTTGACGTTATGAGACGCTGAATACATTCGGGTTGGAATTGAGGTTAAGATTGACGCTATTGTAACTGATAGTCGAATTATCTATAAGATAACTTTGTTTTTCTTTCTTATCGCTAGTTTAGAATTTTTTTTAAATTTTAACTGAGGTAGATGAGTCGAGCTGAGCATTTTACAGTTTTCATTTGGTCTATTAAAGAGTTAGGTGGACTTCGACTTCTTGTCCAATTACAGGTCACGAATAATTTAATTTACTATTTCCTTGTTTGTTTAATTTTTTTGACAGTTATTTCTAACCTTTTAGGCGAGAGATATTTCTTTTTATAATTTGTCTTGTCTTGTGGTTATATCGATTTTGCTATTGATTTAGTTTTTTTGTCTTACTGTTTAAAGGAATATTCTATAGTTGTGTTTTAAAAAGAAATTATTTTTTCTCTCTTAGTTGAGGACCAAGGTAATAATTCTCGCGAACAAGTCCCTTTGTTTTTTTTTATGTATTAGGTATTTTAAAAAGTCAAATCCTTGTAGAATCTTGCCGATTAAGCTGCTGTAATTATTTAAATTCGATTCTGTGCACAGTTGTGATTTTTATAACATTATGTCTGTCGATTGATAGGCTAAAGAAGACTTACTGAGCTATTTCTGTGAGATTGTTGTTTTTAAATGTTGTGAGAAAGAGAACACTACTGCTGTAGTCTTTAAAAAAAAATTATGTATTTTAGGTTTGTTTAACTGAAGCGAAGCATTTTATTTCAAGTATAGTAAATCCTGAGTAGCTACTCTTTATATTTACCCTAATTTCAGTTTTACTAGATTGTTATTCCTTTCATTAATTATATACCTAGTCTTCGTCGGTGCGCTTTGGCGGATTCATTATTTTTTTTTCTTTATTGGTTATACTAGTTTTAATTTAATACACAACAGATCCCTGAACCTCTCACTTGGTAACTCCGGCTCCAGTACCTACACTCACTAAGAGCTGCTGCTACCCCTGTTGTGTGAACTTTAGTTGGTGCTTCATTCTACCCCTGGTCGCGAAATTCATTATTTTATTTTGTACTGCACATGGTGGAGGTTGGTAGTTTGTTTTGCTGATAGTTGTGTTGTTTGATACCTAATGGGTGGAATCGTCGGCGGTTTTGGCTGACGACGACGACCATTACACGATGTACACACATACATATATATATGTGTGTGAATACAGTACAACGATCACTTACACTGATCAGTGATAACAACGAACTGGAAAGTTGGCCTTGCTTCACCCAACAGCTTTCAGAAGTACTTTTTTGTATTCAACAGGCAACACTATGCAAGTATGATTTCACTTTGGCTTTCACAAGTTGTCTACTTGGAAAACAAAGACCCAGAAGTGTGGGAGAAATTAATGGATGGCTTGTGGGTGATGAATCAGACCACAGTATCATTTTGTACTCTTGAACACCAGAATCAAAGATCAAAAATTCACGGTGGACTAGTTGGCATCACTTTGAACAATAATGCAACGAACAGATTCTTCCTTGCCAGTCATGAAATGAGTAGAATAGCAGAGAAACTGAAAAGCTGATTGGAAAGAAAAAAAGAGGATAAGAAGAAACACCATGAGATTTCAGCGAAAATAGAAAACTGAAAGACAGCAACATTCAAAATCGAAGGAAGTTTTCAAAAACACAACAAACCCATTTCCCTGTAAAAAAATAAATAACTAATTCATATCCTTACTCAACGAGCTTTCCAAAAGACATCCTAGACTTTTTACAAAATGTAAAATCTGTTGGTGAAGAACTGCAGGCTTCCTTCCTCTAGTAGCGTATACAGAATAACAAAGTACTATTCTGGGAACCCATGAAAAAACATAAAAATTAAATCTTGCAAAACTGTAACAAACAACATGAAAGTAAAACTTAATGAGAAAATAATATCTTAACGTGGGATTGTATATTCCCAGCTCTTGTTAGTGCTGCACCATGCGGCAGATGTTTGTTATTAGTAAAAAAATTATAGCCGCCATGTTTGCTTCATTGTACTTGTTGTATTGTGAGTTCTACAGTTGGTGACACGTATTTTTTATGTTTGTGCGAGTTTATGTTGTGTCATGCATTATTTGTGTTGGAAGCTGTAAAGTAAATGTGAGTATATGAAGTATAATATACTTTTCATGACATTGCTTGCTATTATTATAAGGTTTCAAATATTTATCACATTAGCAAACCAATAATCAAGCATCGGGAACTATTCTTCCCATCGCCTCTTTTCCCAGAATATTTACATGTGGTTGACATGTAATATTTTTATTATGTACAGTTTATGTTGGATTTTGTAAGTGACAAACGAGACAGTACATGCATTGTGTGATACAGTTCATTACTATAACATATATTTTATATAGTTATTATGTTTACAAATGACTAAAATCATCCTATGGGAAGTATACTTCCCACAGCCCGTGCGCATGATATAATTTTTTGTGGCAGGTAAAAAATAGTTATAATGTTCCATATGTCACAGAAGTGCTGCAAATTGACACACATATATCAAAATAGCGTGTTGTGCAAATTCGAATTATTTTATTTCATGTTTGTTTAGTTTTGCCCTAAATATTTACGCTTTTATTTACTCTCTTCTTTCCCAATATTTCACTTACAGCTATTTTTGCTCTGTACTTTCCCAATATGTCAATACTGTTTTGCGACAAAGTTTTTGGATAGGGGATTAGTACTGCCCTAATTGCAATGCCAATTGGTCATAAATATTTATGTAATAAAAAAATTTACAATGGCTTCAAAAATTGTCCAACAATGTAAACAGTAAATAAGAAAATACAGTTATTTATTTTGGCGTCCAGATGGACAAAAGTAACAGGTTACGGCTTTCTACAGAAGAGGCTCTGAATTTACTATTTAGTTTACCAAGTGATCCTGATGATTCGGAAACAGAGCCTGATGAACCAGAGGGAGAATCTAACAGTTTCGCAAACGAAAATAAACATGTTACAGGAGAAATAAGGGAACTAAAAGTAGTGAACTGCTGATACCTGCAAACAATGTAATTGAAAATGTGACAGTGTAAACAGTAGTGAGTCGGAAAGCGAAGACGAACCAGAAGTGTGGAGTAAGAACACACCAAAATTTGACAATATTACTCCAATACAGTGTGAACCAAGACTATCTAATGACGTGGATTCTACAGGCAACGAAATGTACAGGGTGTCCATAAAGTCTTTCCCTCATTACAAAAATTCATAACTAGAAAACTACAAATGCTAGCAAACTGCGGTTTGGACGAACATTATGTGCAACTCATAAAGTTTTTTTTGCCATATTAGGCAACTTCTACATGTGCACCGTTGGTGGCCCGTAGAACATCAAGGCGATATTCAATTTCTTGCCACGTTTT
>PNEQ01126356.1:0-33292 GCA_003012365.1 Medauroidea extradentata
GGCATGGCCTGACCGGCCATGGCAAAGAGTTCATGTGGATATAGCGGGCCCGTTCATGGGAAAGTACTTTCTAGTCCTCGTAGACAGCCACACAAAATGGCCAGAAATTAGTGTTCTTCCCAGTATTACATCAGAAGCAGTAATAACACAGTTGCGTTGGTGGTTCGCTGTGTATGGTTTGCCAGAACAACTTGTCTCGTATAACGGCGTCCAGTTCTCGTCAGAGGAGTTTAGTTGTTTTTGCAAGCACAATGCTATAAAGCACACATTTTTACCACCCTATCACCCGTCTTCAAACGGATTAGCAGAGAACATGGTTAAAACCTTCAAAAACAAACTAAAGTCACTGGTTCGCTCCCACGTTCCACTTAGCACAGCCTTACCTCGCTTCCTGTTGAACTACAGAATCACACCTCATACAGTCACAGGGGAGTCCCCATGTAGTTTGATGTTTGGCAGAGTGGTTCGCAACCGTTTGTCGTTACTTACTCCGTCTGTGGCTACAACTGTTAGAGCTCGGCAAATCGGTCCTGTTGTTCTAAATTCTACCCATAGAAGCAGGACTTTTGGTGTGAATGACGGGGTGGGGTTTACAGTTTATACACGTGGGGAGAAGAGATGGGAGAAGGGTATCGTCATTGCCAAGCTGGGTCCACTTACATACAAAGTGCAAGGAACCAGTGGGGCCACTCATCACCGTCACCTAGATCAGCTTCGCCCCCTTCCATCACTGCCTAAGAAGGAAGCAAAAACAGCCAGCAGAGTGCAGGACAATAGCAGAGAAGCAAGACTGCTACCTTGTGACCAAACCTCAACTTCTGTGCTTGCAGGTGGCAGGACAACGCTGCCAGAAAAAGTGCCGCAGGTCGCAGTTGGGGAAAGTGCAGCAGGCAGCAGCCAAGATGGAGGAAGCTGGAGTAGTAGCACTGAAGAAGGTTTTAAGGGGTTTGTGCAAGGGGAAGGGAGTATGTTCGCGAGTGATGATGCCCCACGATACCCTAAAAGAAGCAGGGTCACCAAGAAAGTAATGGATTTGTAACAAGTATAAACTTATATTTGTAGTATGGCTGTTTATTGTGTGTTTTATGTGTTCTTGTTGTTTTGTATCTTTGCTACGGGTAGGGGAGGAGTGTGGTATATTATGCACTGGCAAGTTGGCAACGCACATCCGGACACAGCAGTTCCGCTATGGCAGCTAGAAGCTGCAGGCGTGTCGGTGACAAATAAAAACGTATCTGTGGTTGTACCGTTAAGTACAACAAAGTTATTATATTACTATATCAAATGTTTTGTGAATTTACTGTTATTTGAGTTGAAGGCTCACAAAAAACCTTCAAGAATCCGTATTGTTGTTACTTTGAACAACAAAAACAGGTGGTGTACGTTTTACTTAAGTGCATACTTAACCTTTCTTAACCATGCTGTTTAAAACAATATACATAGCACAGTAACTTAAATGAAGATGATTTGGTTGATTATCAGAGATATGAAATTGCAGTAGTGGTATATAATTTAGTAGATAACTTAAAACCCAATTGTGATATTTATAACGGAATTGTGTTCTGTAGGGCAGCTTTTAAATTATGACTGTCACAAGTTGTCTTACTGTAGAAAAACATTAAGGACTATGATGATAGTACAGTGCAAATCTTGTTTGCCCGTATTAGTTCAACGGACATTGTAAATATCTGTCTTCATCATGAGAAAGTCTACTCGAGCAACTACAATCATTTGTTTGGACGTGTATGTTGTGATCATTTTGCATGTCACAAATCAGTTGTGAAGAAGAGCCTCAGAGATCACATCAGATTTAGCATCAAATTCCCCAGTTACTCTTATACCAGGCAGATATATCTGTACAGCTTGTGGATTCAAAGTCAAGAAATCTGATGAAACTAGCGGCAATGATTCTGATGATCCATTATTTTCTGAATCAAGTGAAAATGTAAGTTCTGTTAACCATGTTTACCAAGTATTAGGAGAGTCACCTATTAAAAAGACAAAACTAAGTACAAAGAAAAAATGTTTCTCATGCACAAACAAATTTAAACAAAGTAACTGCAGGGTTACGGAAGCATTTAGAAGTTGGCTTGGAAATTAAAGAAGTACCACAATCCAAAGAATTAACTGTGCCTGATTTAAAGCGCTCAGCATGTGAAGATTTGTTTGAATAGTTACACAACAAGTTTGAACACACATTGTCTGTAAATGACAAAATCAAAGTATTAAGTTTAGTACCTAGCAGCTGGCCTGTACAAAGAACAATGGTGCATCTCAGTATTTAGTTCGTAAAACACGAACACTTGTTCAATAGCAAATTACCTGATATGACACCCAAAGAAGGTAGGACCCTCGATTTGAAAATTGTAGTAGCTGTTTCTAAATTTTATGAAGATGATGATGTGAGTAGGGTTTGTGCAGGAAAAAAAGAATGTGTGTGTGTTCGTTCACAAGATGGATGTAAAGAAAATGTACAGAAATGATTTATCTTGGGTAACTTAAAGGAGCTGTATGCAACATTTAAGGCACAGAAAGTGTTCTGTACAATAAGATAAAAGTGGTGTGTTCTTGCTGGAGCTAGCGGTACACACAGTGTGTACGCACTCACCATCAGAATTTTAAACTAATGGTGTCATCTATACCCATTAACTTGACACTAACTTCATTAATTCAGAAAATTGTTTGTTCAATTGACAGTGAAGATTGCATGCTTGATGTATGCTCTGAATGTCCTGGAACAGTGGCTATCAAAAAATTATGTGAATGTGAAGACCTACATATGTGTGCTGACTTCACCTACAAACAATGGATTACAAAAAGACAGATGTACACTTATGATGATTACACAACCAGTAGATGAATTTATTGATGTTTTTTGTGAAGAAAATAAAAGATCTAATATCACATCACTATATTGCCAAGCAGCAATCTAGTTTCTTAAAATCTTCCAAAATTGAACTTCAGAGTGGTACTTGCATTTTACTAGCAGACTTCTCTGAGAACCATTCTTATATAGTTCAAGATGCTACACAAAGCTTTCACTGGGAAAATACACAAGCAGCTCTGCATACATTTGTTGCCTATTTTCGACATGAAACTCCTGGAAATCCACAGGTCGTAAGTAAGTGTATCATCACACGGAGCATACAACTAAAGCAGTGTATGCATTTTTAAAAGTAGCTATTCCGTATCTTAAACATGAAGACAGCAGCCTTGTGAAAGTTATGAACTTTAGTGATGGTGCCAGTGGTCAATACAAAAACCTTAAAAACTTTGCGAATTTGACATGCCATGAACAGGATTTTGGCATAACAGCAGAATGGACTTTTTTAATTAACTAGACTTGTTAAAAGTCCTTGTAATGGAATAGTCAAGCAGCTGGTTGGAAAGGCTAGTCTTCAAAGACCAATTAATAATCAAATATTGTCTCCAGAACAACCTTTCGAATTTGCTCTACACGATATATAGGGAATTAAGTTCTTTTATGTGTCCTCTGGAGATGTTGAGCGAACCCCTGGGGTCTCGGGGCGGGTTTTTAATGCCCTGTTAGTGCTTCAGTGATGTTTAAAAGGGTTCTGTCCTTGGGGGTTTAGTTTGGATTAAGTTGAGTTCCTTTATTCCTACGGGTTTGTTTGGCCGGTAGATTGTATTGAGAGAAGGGTCGCCCCGGTTGATGGAGCTGAGTTTTCCCCTTTCCTGCCGGTCCTGCTTCTCCACTGGCCATGGAGGGGAGGGCCTGGAGGGGGGAGACTTAGTTCCATCTGCCGGCAATAGGGGCGCTGGCGAGGCGTGCTGAGGACTCGCGACACGAGTGGAGGGCGCTCACTCTAGATCAGGTCTTTGTGGAGTGTACTTCAGATGCGCAAGAAGCCTAAGAGGGTTTTGTGGAGAACCATTAGACTTTGGAAGGAGCTACAAGGCTGTAGGTGGCGTGCAGGAGGGTCGCAGGTTGTGACCATGTGTCCTGGAGAGTCATGGGTGTAAGGATCGTCTAACAGTTACTCCCGTTAAGAGTGGCTTTTGCTGCGGTTGGCGGAGTTATGGGTGAGTCTTCCCGTCCCTCAAAATGATGAGGCCTGATGACCAGTGGTGCTGATGTCCTTTAATTCGAGACTGAGAAGGTACATGGGAGAGTGTAGTGCCTGGTAAAGGCCTATTAAACCGGTTGCGGTTGGTCGTCAGCCAAGTAAGGTTCGCCTAGTCTGTGTGCCTAACACAATAATGTCGGGGAGGTCCCAAAAAACTGCGTCAGTGACCTTCGATTAGTTATTCACGAATCTGTCAAGCAGAAGTGGGGCAAAAATGGAGTTAACTAAAGGAATTAAGTGATCAAATGTCCAAGGTCGTGGTAATTACTGTCGTGTGGTGAGGACGATTCTAATCGGCCTTGAAGTGAATATCAAGGAGTGTTCAATTAGTGTAATTAGCCCAATTGGTGATTATATTATGGTGTTTGTATTTTGTTTAAAGTGGGCATTAAAAGCAAGTTCTTAACTTAGCTGGTTTGTTTTCTTTACTCGAGAGTGGACCTTTAAGTAACTCGCTATAAGCATGTATGGTTACTCAATAGGAGGGGACTTGCCCCGCGAGTGATGGAAGCATTGATCAGGCATTTGAATGAAGTTAAGGTGCAACCGACCTTCAGCATCTTGGGTCTCTTCGTGTAAGAACGGCTCAACGTAAAGCATAAGTTGCTATAAAGCAGGTTTGAAGAAGCAGCTGCAATCCCTCAAACCCATAAATACCACAAATTTGTTCCCACAGAGTGTGGTAAAATGAATGTCGGCCGTGTTTCAACTGCATCGTCAGTTTTATAAGTATGTGTACTACCGTCTTTGAAGGCAGTAAATGGAGTGACATTGGACAAGGTTAAGAAATCTTCATATCTAGCATGTCTTTACGACAGTAAATGGTACTTGGCTTTTGTGAATGAAATATCAGAGGGACACAAGGATGTTCATGTGACATTTTTGAAACGTAATAGACCAACCAAATATTTTCACTGGACTACCGACAACTGCTGGATTAAGCTGGTTGATATACTGAAGGCAGATGTTTACCTCAACACTGCAACTGGGAGGCAGTTTATACTTCCCAAGAAACATCAAGATTTCACGTCACTTTCTGAAGAATGAAAGTGTAAAAATTCATCTTAAACATTGCAGTGGTAGAACAACTGCAAGTGAAGATGAAAGAGATTGTTTAATGCAAATGACTAAAAATATCAAAACTCTTTTAAACAGAAATTAGTCGCCACACTTCAATTTATAAGGTAAAAATATTGCAACTAGATAGTGGCTTGCATACATCTTGTTTTAGAGAGTCAAAAATACCAAAAAATTTGTTTTTTCCTACTTTAATAGGAACTGATCAAGTGAAAGGAATGAGTGTGCATTTTAATATCGTAGCAAAATTTGGTCAGTTCAAAGTTTGCATGTAGGACTCTCGAAATAATAAACATAATTCCTGTATCTAGTTGCACACTAGATATATTTAACTACAACTTTAGTGAAATTTTCAAAATAATTTGCATATTGGATGTGTTAGTTATTGTTACTTATAAATTTAGAAATATTATTATTAATAGCACGTTGGAAAGAAGAGAAGTTAACCTTTAAAACAAGCTATCAAACAATGCTATATGGTAACTAGAAGAGATTTTACAGTGAATGTAAATGACACTTGTTTTCATACAAAAACCACACACTTTCATTTACATGTGAGGTCATAATTAGATTAACAAAACTACTAATTTCAAACTTTGGTAAAAACCATGGCTTGGTGTTTATAAAAATGCTTTAAACTTTCACAAAAATCTGAGAGAGTATTGCAACCCCCATTTGTTGATTTGGCATGGGATGAACTCTATGCCAACATAATGCAAAAAAATAATCATTTGTTGATGTTATTTTGTAACCTCTTCTACGAGTGGATTATTTTTTCTAAATAACCTCTTTTACAAGGAGTGTACATAAAAACTGTAACCAAAAATTATTCCTTAAATTAGAATCTGGTTGTTTGACATAAATTTAGGTAATTTTAACGTTAATTTTAAACGTGGTCGTTGTAAAGAAGTAATCTTATTCATCCTGTAACATTTTTCTCCACAATGCAAACAATGCTACATGCTATGTAGTTCTGTTAAATTTTTATTGTGATACGTAATTGGTGGTTTTACTATGACAGTGAAAGTCTTTTGTTGACTCTGGCTGTACACAGCCATAAACCTGACCAAACAATAATGAAAATGAGTAATTATTACATAATTATGATTTACTGAAGCGACCAGACAATTTGGTGAATATTTTTCAGTTAAATTTCAATACCATTACAAAAAAATTTTTTAAATAAGCAGAACAACAGCTATCGAATGTACCTTCCATAACATGCATGTATTTCCTTTTTAATAAGGACAAATATGCCCACAAATCTTACTGAAAAAAAGGTTTTGCTTAACCTAAATGATTTTTTTAAAAAATAAAAAAAAAAAAAGTATTTATTTACACTATAAAACTCAAAATTTTATTAAAAAAATCCCTTATTTATTTAATACCTTCAACAAAAACACAACTTCAGCCGCTTATTCAGTGCCCAAACGGTTTCTTAACATAGATTACACGCCGTTGGACATTTTGTTGCATTTTTAAGAAAGGGGAATATGCTTCTCAAAACTACACACAATAAATAAATGTTCTGTAAAAATATCTATTTCAAGACTTGGTGCAGCTAGGCGTAATCTGGCGCCACCTAGCATGAAGTTCTACTCGTTCCGGCAGATTAAAATATTACCTATTTATATGAAAGAAATGACATATTAGGTTTGTTTTACTCACGCTTGACCCAGCGTCTCTCGTGTCTTCCTGGAGTTGGAATAACGTTGACCCAGGTCTGAGGGAGTTGTACTCTTAAAGGGCGATGGAAAACACTTTAGTGCGTGCGTGATTTCATTTTGTGATGGCCGAACTAGCAGAAGTTATCGGGAATATAATAGAGAATGAAGAATCATCATGTACGAAACAAATAATTACATTCTGCGGTAAATAACACCATTCCTTTATCATCTGCTATAATATTTCCATCATATTCCAAAGTTGTTTGGAATAATAAGTTAGTCTCATTCACATCACTACGAACTTTAACAGACCATGATGTAGCACACTGGCGCGAAAACGTCTAGCAGACGATTTGCCCCCACAACTCTACCTCGCGAGGTGGAGCGGCGGGAGCATGACCTACTTGACCTGGAGGCGCTTGACCTGGCGAGTAAAACGGACCCCGCCATATTGTTTCCGGTAAGTAAAACGCCTAGGAGTGCCCCGGGAGCCGAAAGAGCACAAAGAGACACCACGTCAAGGCGAGTAAAACAAACCTATTATATATAGTGTGTATAGTACTAGAGAATGTGACGGGGCACTTAAACTGGGTACCGGTATCACACAAACACTTACTGCAGTATATTCTGTTATAAACTGTAGAGTTAGATATTCTGAAAGTGTTTTGCTATACAGAGGAAGTATAAAACATTCCAGACACATCAAAAACCAAGATATCTTGATGTACACAAAAAAAATCTGATTTTAATCAAAAAAATTTTACAAATATTTTTTTAAAAATCATGACATTTATAAACCATGAAATCCAGCATGCCTTCATATCTTCCCCTACACAAGTTCCCTCCTGAATGTTGTCGAGAACTGCACAAAAGTCAGATCTCCAAGTACAGCAAACAAATCAGAACATGAATATGTACAGTAGTATTCTTTATTTCTAAAATAAATTGTACATTAAATTAAAGAATGTAGGGTTTTCAAACTTTACTTCACTAAACCCTTAGTGTAGTACAGCTTGTGCCAGCAGCACATATTCAGTATGTGTATGCCGAAAGTACCAAAATGTGATAATGTTGACAGCTACAGCAAGTAAAATAACTGTATGTGATGATTCAAAAGAACATTGTAAGTTTTCAAAAGGTCATAAATGTCCTGGGATTGCTGTACTGGATGGAATCATCTGTGAGGAAGAAGAGCTACTGAGTGAAATAAAGTGTGAACCGTTGCTGTCAACTCATTGATGTGAGCTTGCCAGCCTTGTGAGAACTTGGTGATTGATCTGAAGAAAAGTTTATATAATTATAAACTCGCCATTTGAACACACATATTTCACTGTGAATTAATAAACTAAAAAAAAAAAGGTATTGACACACTTCAACTAAATGCATAATTTCGGGAGAGTTCTCAGAAAATTATATTTTCATAATGCAAGATGTCATTCATTCCACTGGGTTGTGTCGGAGGTCCAAGTAAAAATATTGCAACAAAGCCTGGATGAGAACCCTGAAAACCACAATGTATCGCCACAAGAAATGATAAAGCCTAAAGTAGTAACATATAATGGCGAAACATACAACAGAAACTTAGTGAAATGTTGTCAGTGATGTACCATGACCGATACTGCAAACAAATATTGCTGCAAAAACATGAAGTGCATAAATATTACTATGAGTGTGCAAACTGTAGAACAGAATGAAATTTAAATGACTGTACAAAATGACAAATTTAGAAGACACAGCAGTAAAATTTAAACTGATACCACATTTTGTATAAATCAACTTGTGCAGCCTGCATGTTTGCTATTCACAAAATTGTTTCTGATGCTTTCATAGCACGAAGAAAACTTGTATTGTTTATTTATTTTTTTATGACTTAAAAGCAAAGTTACGGCACGATGGTCTGTTCTTACACAGAACCCACGCCGCAACACGTTTCTTATACATCAAATCTCAGCCATAATATTAAAAATAATTGTCAATTTACAAATTTAAATTATATTAAGTATTTAAAACTTATACTACACTTACAAAATTATGGAATACCAACTCTTAAGATAATATTGCACAGGTACCTTGTTTCAAAATATAATTGCAAATATAAAATATATATATATAAAGCAAAAAAAAACTATGCACACACACACATTTTTTCAAACACACCCTCAATATTCTCATTCACTGGGATGGCCTATTAATCCTGACCAATTTCTTTCTTAAATCATTACACGTTATAGTCGTGTATTTACGGAAAATATCGTAAAATATTTATTTATGGTTCAACCCATTCCGAACTGTTTACACAGACATAGTGAATAAGTTTAGTAAAAATTTTGTTCTGTGTATGAATATCAATAATCTGTTATTTTTAGAGTGCATGTTTTTTGGGTGGTAATCATTCAGAAATGAAAATAGACTATGAAGGTAATGAGGTTTTTCACTCAGTTTAGTCACATACGGAGCAAAAACAAGGCACGTTCTCTTGTTTAACTGTCTAGTGTATAGTGCAGGGAAAGTTACTTGCAGGAATGATTGTAAGACAGCAAGGTGGGTATGACTAGGGTTATATGAGAGGCTGTTGTCACGAGGTGTGCGAGAATATGTAAAGAGGCTAGTATTGTAACTCAGGTATTAAAACATGAATAAAGAAAATACAAAAATTGACAAAGAGAATAAAGAAGAAACAATGGGGCTTATGTGACACACTGGAAGTAGGGGTGTGCGATATGTCGACATGTCGAAGTCGACATGTAACACATGTCGATGTTTTGACATTTATCTGATAATATTTTCGATATGTCGATGTCGATACGTGTCGAAGTCGACATGTGTAGGGGTCGACATGTATCGAGGTCGACACATGTGTCGAGGGTCGACACCTAACGAGGTCGACGCACGTGTCGAGGCCGACGTATATGTCGAAATCAACATATGTCGTGGGGTATTGGCTTTCTGTGCATATGCGTGTGACAGGATAGGGCTCGCCACGATTTCATATTACTTTATTTACCTCTGTTCGCTTTCAGCACACGCGTGGGCTGGGGCCTGGGAACTGACGCCAAGAAGGTATCCCACACATTTTTCCTAGTTGAAGTAAGGACGGTCCAGTCCAGTCCACGTGTTCGCGGTCTCTTGCTTCAGTTTCATCTTTGTCCTCGCATCGCGTCGCGTGTAATGAGCTACGTTCGGTTTAATTCAGCGTTGCACCACTAACTTATAGCATAATTTTTAATGAAAGTTACAACTATTTTCCGTGACGTTCATATCGTCATGACGAACGTTGTTTGTGTTGATGTAAATGATTGTGAGACCATACACGAGTCTACCACTACCGGCGGGAGTCCGTATTAGAACTTTATCATAATATTTAAAAGATCAAAAGGCCAAGTGTAAATAGTGTGGACACGTTGTCAACCGCATTAAGGGCACCCACCCACGTATTAGAAGCTGAAAAACTACGGAGCTGTAAGGTTGACCTTGAAGCGCGCATCAAATGCCGCGACGCCATTACGAGCAACTAAGTTCAGTGCAGGTCGCAATCTGAGTTTCACATACATGCGGTTAGTACATTTTGAAATACGGACGTCTGAAAAGCGCGTTTTTACCCATGTTGGAGGGCTTAGAAACAGTGTTTTTAATAAGCATGGTGTCTTAATAATGAGATTCCGACCTTGTATGGTGTTTGTTGTCTTTTCGTATGTTAGTACAATGGGCACATGTGGAATACTTCGTAGAAAAATCCTGTTTACGGACACACTACAATGCATTTGAAGCGTGTGATAGGCGGCCGCCTTAAGGGGATTACCGCCAGCATAAAATCGCATCTCAAATCGAAACATCCGCTTAGTTTATTTCAAATTTCATGTAATTGTAGAAATAAGGACGCATATTACACCATTTCGCAAGAACCTGGTCCATCTATAAGGAATTTCAACTGAACTGAAAATATGTTATTAAAAATAGTTTTTTTAATTTAGCTTTTCTGACAGATTATTTATATTATAAGAATAAAAATGAAACTACGTATTTTTTTTTTAATTCATGCTGTAAGCTAGCTAAAGTTGTTAATTTTGTTAGTGTTTCAAGCAAAAAGGAACGAAAACCTGCGAGCTAATTGCTAATTTTAAGGCTGCTAACTGTGCACATGTAATGTTTCATTTTTAGCTTATAAAATGTAATGTGAAGTGAAAGTGAAAATTTGAGACTCCCTTTCTTTCAGTTTCAGTAAATTTTATAACTATAATACCAGCATTTTTGTTTTTGCCTTCTCTTAGACCTGTAACAGTAAATTAATAAATTGCATAAGATTTATGACTGCTTGTAAAATTCAAATCAAGCAGTTCGCACGATACACTTAAAATGGGTTTGCAAGTACAAATGAAATTTACCTTCATAAATTTGGTATAGCAGTAAAATACCTACTGGTCATGGGTAATGTTAATATTTGATGTTCATACTAACTGCACGGTCACAGTTTTGCCCGCTACTATTTTTCTTAAAATTGACATTTTATTCTTAAAATAGAAAAAGAAGCAGGACACATTACCTAATACGTAACTGTGTATCATATTATCATAATCACTGTCGTGGCATTGTCTGCAATTATTTTATTTCAAGTGTTTTGGTAAACCAAACTAAATAGTGGGAAGCTGTCTAACTTGTGCGTACCCTACTTCGCACACTTTTTAAAATTAAATACATTATGGAATTTTCAAACAAAAAAGAAAATAAGACACAGTTCTTAATGCAGTAAAACCCCTCCAAAGCGGAACTCGGTAATATCCAGATGTATTTTATTTTTCCCTCGTTTCGGCAGCTTTCCTTTTTATACAGGTGTGTAGCAGGCAAGAAAAAAAATTTTTTTTATGTTTTAAAAAATTTTTTTTAGTTGCAATATAAAACTTTATAGTAACCTAGATGAACAAAATCGGACCAAAACATCTTTGCCGCAACTTTAATTGAATCAATATTTCAAAACAAAACGGAATGAAAGTGTGACACCCCAACTGTTATTCGATCTATTTTGAGCCTTGTGTCAGTGCTGGCTTTAGTCAGATGTCACTAAACATGCGCTGATAAAAGTAATTCCAGTGGGATACTCTTCCATAATAATCTTTGTTTTATCAGTAGAAAATTAAATTACATTGCCCCTGGACTGTATCACATCCGGCCAAATGTTTATGATATTTGAGACGTCTGATACATCGTCGCCGAGCTTTCTGCAAAAGATAAGTGAACCGCCGTACACTGTAACTAACACACGCAATGTATTCGATACGAACAGTTTCTCTAAACAAAATTATACACGTGGTACGTATGTGATAGCGAGCACTGGAACATACTGTTGCATGAAATCAAAATAAACGTTTCTGAGCTCATTTGGGACGGACCTCTTATCAGTTAAAATTGAAATAATTAATTTGAAATATTTGTTTACTCTCAATCAAAATGCATATAAAATACACAGGATAACAACGATTATGCAGTCATTAAAATCACCAATGGAACAATAATTAGCCTTGAAAATTATGCAAAAGAATAATTTACCACAAATTAAAAACTACAA
Organism: Medauroidea extradentata; assembly: GCA_003012365.1. Lineage (NCBI taxonomy): Eukaryota > Metazoa > Arthropoda > Insecta > Phasmatodea > Phasmatidae > Medauroidea > Medauroidea extradentata. The sequence continues at coordinate 12,393 of PNEQ01126356.1, forward strand.
ATTACGACAAGAGTTTAGTGAACTACCCAATTAACAATCTTTAATAAATTAACAATATACGATGTTAATACTCCGAGGTGGTGGTTGAATTATTTCTCACTAGGTCATATTGACCTGACCCTTTGAGAGCTCAGTAACATTTTCCTACTTGCGCAACCAAAAAATTATGATTTTGATTTTTAGATATTTACATAAGTTTAATTTTAAAACAAAACTGCTTAAGGAGACTCGGATCATTTAGGGGAAACAAGTGTTAATTTTAAACTGGTTTTAAATTCGAATTTCGAAAAATCTTGAATTAATATTTAGATATTTAAGCTAGCTTTATTTTAAAGCGAAATCCACCTCGATGTCTGACCAGGTTTAGTAGATACGGAAGATTAATGGCAAACATATTTTAATTTTTTAAACAGCTTTTGAGTTTGAATTTCTTAAACGCCTGAAAATTGTTTTGTGGTATGTATTTATACAAGCATATTTTTGAAGTGAAAATCACCTTGATATCTCAACTGGTTTAAGAGGAATTCAAGATTGATTAAAACACATTTAATGGTTTTTCACCCCTTAATTACCGAATTTCAAAAAAAATAAAAAAAAATAAAAAATCTGCCAATAAAAATTTCTTTGGACAATATTTTGAAGTAAATAAAGTAACGGTAGCTATTCAGATTGAGATGTCTGGGATTCGCTAAAAACGGATTCCACCCCTTTTCACCACTTTACTTATCGAATTTCGAAAAATCCCTTATTAATGGCTGCCTACAAGATAAGGGGAAACCGCCCACTTATTTTCATGTTTTTAGGTGTAGTTAGGGCTGTGTGTTGATGAGTGAGTGAATGAGTGCATGGGACACTTAATTTTATGTATACATGGAATAAAATAATGTTTTTCGTAGTAATAAATAACACGATAATCTGTAAAGAGAAATGTAGATAGAAAAAAGCGTGTTTTGCCATTTTAGGGTATTATTATGTTTGGATTAAATGTGGTATAACGAAACTACCATTCAGACGTTTACTGTTTCTGAGGTGTATGCTCTTCCGATAGATAAACGCAACGGCTTTTAGTAGATTGGAATTAAATGCTTACTTTAACAAGTAAACTTATTTATAACAACTAAGCGTTAGATGCTACGCTGTAAAAAAGTGAAAATTTACACGTACAAATGTTTGAAAATTTTACAAATTTGTACATGTAGTCACGTTGACAAATACCGAATTTAGAAATCTAAATATTACTATAAACACGAAATTAAACTACACAGACGTACATACATATTTAACAGAAATTGTATGTTAAATTGCACTTTCAAATATACATATAAAGAAATTAAGTAACATTACTAGTAATTTTTGGTTTTATTACTGTACTGTCATTGTATCAACACATCGTTATCATTGCAAAAATACGTATTTCAAAGTACAATTTTACAATGACTGTCATGAATTTTTACTAATAACTTAAACAAAAATAATTTTTTCCTTTTTTACGTATAAATTAATAGTGAAGTTTCATGTTTGGCCCATAAAGTTTTTAAAAATGTATACCGAGTGAAATTAAACGATTACAATAATTCTTGCATTGTAGGTTTTAGTAAACCATGGTATATGGATGAACCCTTTCACATAAACATATGCATTTGTACACAAAAGTGCATTGACAGCCCTCATGATTATATAAATCTGCCTTAAATGTCAAAATTGTACTATGCTATGCATGCAATAATTTTTTTAACAATCCATCTGCGTCATTTAATATGCAGTGCAAATATTTCCTATTATATCTAATGCAAATTTTGTTTCTTTGTTTAAGAATTTCGAACAAAATTATTAATCCCTATATATAAAAATGAAAGCTGACTGATTGACTGACTGACATATCAAACTGCAGCCCAAACCACTGGACCTAGAACCGTGAAATTTTTTGTGGGGTTCCCTTCAGGACGTAGGCGAGCACTAAGAAGGGATTTTTCGAAATTCGACCTCTAAGGGGGTGAAAAGGGGTGAAATGTGTTTCCGAAGAAACGTCGATAGAGCTCGAACCCGACGGCCAATCATCATGATTTTTACTTAAATAGGACACTCGTCAAAATGCATATTAGCCAATTTAAGGATTTTTCGAAGTTCAACTTTTAAGGGGCTGAAAAGACCTTAAATGTGTTTCCAATCAACTATCGATATCTATCGAACCCTTTGGGATAGAGAGTTGATATTCACTTCAAAATATTACTTACGTAAATACCCAAAAAGTAGTTTTAAGTTTTTTTGAAATTCGACCCCCAGGCAGTAAAAAGGGGCAAAATGTGTTTTTAATGAATCGTCTATATCTTTGAAACACAATTGGCTATCGTCGTGATTTTAACTTTAATTGGTTACTTTTACAAATGTCTATTACAGGACTCAAAGACGTTTCGAAATACTTTACTTAAAGGGGTGAAAATACGTGAAATGTGTTTTCGATTATCCTTCCATATCTATCGAATAAATTGAGATATCGAAGTGCTCTTTGCTTTAAATTGGTGCTTTGTAAATATCCCAAGTACCATTTAAAATATATTTTCTTAATTCGGCCCTAAACTGGTTAAAAAAGGGGTAATATGAGTTTTCGACTCACATTCGATATATATCGATCCCATAGTTTTTTATATAGCGACGTCATTTTTGTTTAGGATTGATGCTTACTCAAATACCTAAAAGTTAATTTCAGGAATTTTCGAAATTCGCCACCTAAGGACGTGAAAAGGGGTGAAAAGTGGTGAAAAGCGTTTTAAATTAATCGTCTGTATATCTTGAACCCAGCGGGCTAATGTTGTGTGTTTTACGTCCACGAGATACCAATAAAGTATTCTAAAACGTGATTCAAGGGTTTTTAAAAATTTAATCTCTTAAGTGGTGAAAAGACCTTGAACGTGTTTTAGATAAATCCTCGATATCTATCGAACACTTCGAGATATACAATTAATTTTTGCTTCAGGATGATAATTACATAAATTATCGCAAAACGGTTTTCAGATTTTTCAAAATTAGATTTCTCAATACTGTGCAGGGGTGATATGTGTTTTTTTAGTGAATGGTCGATTTTGATTCGACTGAACGGGCTAGCGATATGATTTACACTTCAGTTGGATACTTATACAAATGTCTAAGATATAGATTTAAAATATTTCGAAATTCGACACCCAAAAGGGTGAAAAAGCACAAAATTTGTTTTCCATCAACCCACGATATCTATCTAACCAGTAGCGATATTGAGGCGTTGTTCGCGTCAGAGTGATGTTTACATAAATATTTAAAAAATACGTATGTAATTTTTTTCTTTATAAGAAACGTGATTATTAAAAATAAAACTAAGTTGGTCAATATTCAAGGCAGACGATCCGAAAAGCAGGAACGAGCAGCGAGAAACAACCTATACAGGAGTTTCACTCTACAGTAACCTATCGAGACGTGGTGTTGTACAACCTCTATGAGCCCAGGACACATATATTATATTTTTTTTAATTAAATTTTATTTTCATGAATTATTTCGTCGATACGAAACGCAGTTGTTTGTAACTCAGGTCTAAATTCCGGGAGGTTCTGGGCTCGAATTCCGTTAAAAGCTGCGTACGAACGTTCAATTCTGACACACAAAAACTACAAGGCAGATCGAATTAGTGCAATTTACATGTAGTCTTTAAAAGGGGTAAAATTGCAGTTCGCTTTCCACTTAGGTTCCTCTACAATAACAGCTGACATATCGTCAGTATACTGCCAAAAGTGATTAAGTCATAAATGCTATGTCGTTTAAAAACAGTATTAAATTGTAGATATTAACAAAAATGTGGTATGTTACTATACTGTAACACAACAGTAGGAAACGACGAATAGACTTTAAACTTGGGCAATTGTTCGTGAATAACATATACATATACCTGGCATTTTTATAATTTTATCTCATTTTGATTTTGTAACTTTTGGCAGTAAACCGAAGATATATCATCTCACTAATCTCAAGTTTGGGGCACCAAATACGTTTCCGCGAAACCTTTACCCACCGAAACTTTGTAATGGCAATACAGTTAAAGTGAAATTTTGACAATATATAACTGAGGGCACCGTCACCAATGGTTGTGCACAGGGTAAACAGATGTTTTTCATTCGATTAACCTCTTACATTAGGTGTCTGTAGTTACCCCACAACGTCAAATAGGCAGGACTATAAATAAGGCCCAGGCGAAGTCGCTGTTAGTGGCAGGGACAAACTTAAGACTGATTTTCTCGTGGACAGCTATAGCTACTTATCCTGCTGCAGAATTAGTTCAACTAGCCGCTTGGACATTCTAACACTTGATGACTGAAGTACCAATCTTGTGTACAGAGGTTTTTCAATAAAAGTAAATATTATCAGTTACGAATAATACTCGCGAGCAAAGCAGCGGGGGACGGCTAGTTCGTTATAAATCTCTTCAATTGTGAATTGTCTATGCAAATATTAATATGCAGATTAAATTTCAAACTTAAAATGGTTTGTGATTTAGTTGTAGTCCTAACTGAATCCTTGAATAATATTTTCAAGTAGTCACAACTGCCACTTCATTAATGAAGTTTGTGTATCATTTATTTCATAGAAACTTGTTCATGTATTCTATGGATGAAATTCTACCGCTGAACTTACGAGATTAAATGTGCATCAAATACTTGTGTTCTTGTGGTTATAATGCTGAGCTGATAGTCTGAAGGTCATCGGTTGGAATCCTCTAAGACTAGAAACATTTTCAGTCGTTTAAAATGAATGTTGAAAATTTACACATTGTCTAAATATAAAAATTCATTGGCTAAACTAATTTATGCGCTCGAAACTAATTGTTAAACTGATATTTAGAAAATAAAACTTATTCATCGGTAACATTATTGCCACAACCGCGAAAGCAAAATAATTCTAATTTTCTTTTACCCTTACAGTACGGGTTATTTTACACAACAGCGTGTAAAAATACGTCTACTGTGGTTTTGTTATTTTACTTGTATTTTACTGTACGTTTACCACGATACACTGTAAAAAAATACATGGGTATTGCTAGTTTAAAATTCCAGTACTTGCATGAAGGCTGTGATGCAGCACACTAATTTATTTTACAATGTATGGTTTATTGCTTTTTTTAATGTATTAAGTACATTGGGGTGGCATAGTAACAAAAAAAAATACTATCACCAGCCGCCAATATGAAGACAAGAATGTAAACATAGGATCGTTAGCATTTAATGAAAACAAAATTATTCAAATATTAAAGCCAAATTATTAATCCACTCCCCCCTTTACAGTTGCCAGATTATGTGATATTGTCTCGTGGCTACTACCACAACACAATAGGTGCAACACGACGATTAAAGCTGAACACCCTGTCGCATGTACTACTATTCTAACGTCAGCAAAGCAAATGGTCGCACCTCGCAGTGTCGCACATCAACATGCAGTTTATAGACTTGGTAAACTGAATATGAATATAATGCTTTCCTGAGCAACAATTTTAACACATAAATTCCAGCTGCAATGATTTGTTCGTTATCCGAAATACTAATATCAATTTACGAAACATCATGATAGGGTTGTAGATATAATAAAATGTATGGCAATATTTACTTGTTCGACACGCGGGGAAATAATCAAAATTGTATCGAAATCACCACGATGTCGAAATCGACATGGTGTCGAAGTCGACATGGTGTCGAAGTCGACATGGTGTCGAAGTCGACATGGTGTCGAAGTCGACATGGTGTCGAAATCGACATGGTGTCGAAATCGACATGTCGAACTTTTATCGACATCTGGTTCATGTCGAATGTCGATATCAAATTTTGGATGTCCCACAGCCCTAACTGGAAAGGGGAAAGTCTGCAGCGATTTTTCATTGTGAACAACACAAAAGAAACTGACATTTGTTCATCACGCTGGTAAAGGAAAAAGTAGCCTACAAGATATAGAAAATTTGCTCCTTCTTGCAGTCCCAACATTTAAATCATTTGCTGAACTAGTGTTGTCCAGCCATTTTTTGCCAATGCAAATAATTATTGACAAGTGATACAGATTTCAAAAACACTACCAGCAGGCAGCGGATGTGGTGTCACAATATATCACTGTCATGCAGCAATCATTGAAATCTCTGTAAGTTATGTTTTGCTTCAATTTCTGGCCCTAGCTTGAAATTCAATGCAATGTATATTCTCTATGTTTAAAATTTTATTGATTAACATGCCACAGTCACAGAATAAATAAGTACTAAGAGAAGCGACAAGATGTTTTCATCGTATTGATTTTCTCTACTGATTTTCATGGTGTGCGAGTTCGTTGATGTTAGGTTACACTGAAGTTTAGTAGGACTTATTTTATAATCTGCGAGGAAATTGACAAATAAGCAACATCAAATGTAACATTGCTAAGTGTATAGTTGAGATGCAAACAAATTACAGTATTTCTTGAAATATACGCGGTTGTTTAAACCATGTCTCAAATTTCACATAACTGTTTACATACCTGTATGCCTCGACAGCTCGTACAATAACAATGGTAAAAGCAGTAAGCACGTTTATGTAGCTTATGATAGAATTAGTTATTCTCTAGTGTTGAGCCTTGAATAGTCACGTTTACCATTTCTAAATATGTAACACCGAGTGCTGGTACAATAGCAACAATGAAAAAGTTCCACTTTGTCGCTTCTGTTAGCATTATTTATTTTGCGCCATAGTGTAGAAAGATATAGTCTCACCATTTTCTTTTGTCTTGACTGTCTATTCAGCCAATATTCTATTTTTTGTTAAAATTATTATTATTATTAACCAATTATATAAAATTCTGAATATATATTTTCCTTTTCTGAATCTGTATATATATTTTTTTTTTCAGAAGAATAATTGAATTGTAACAAATTGTGCTGGAACTTGTCAATTCCAAATTCCAAGTCTGAAATATGAATGATGTAACATTTCAAGATACATTACATTTGCCAACCAAATCGCTGTACATATAGTCTTATATAGATTTATGAGCTAATACTGGCAAAACAGATCCATTCCTTTCCTTTTAGGTTAAGTTAATCGAATTTCTAATGGTTGGTTGTCACTGCAGCATTATAACTCAGTATAAAGTCCGAGTTCATGACCAATTTCAATTCCTTTGCTACATCACCTAGGCCTATTTAAGAAAGTGTGCTAAGATAATAATTTTGGAGTATTCCTAGATAATGCCCTTCGTGACCACCTGATTCGAGAATTATGTTGTAACAAGATACAAAGTAAGCTGTTCACCGAGACAAACCTCAATTTCAAGAAGGCATAAACAATTACATTCAGCACGGAGCTAGCTGCACCACCAACGAAACTCCTACAACCAACATCAGGATGTATTAGACAAGATATCAACGAGATCATCTAACGAGATCATCTAACGAAAACAACGCACAAACTAACTCAAAGCCAAAGCCTTTCTGTCGCAGAATATTGGAGCTGGCATGTCAGGAGGGATGTTTAACCTGGGGTGATCAGGTTGTCATTGCATCCAGTCTTCAGCATGAAATTCTGGAATTACTTTATGCTTAACACCCTGGTATCTTACGGATGAAAATGCTGGCACGTTCAATGGTATGGTGGCCAAACTTAGATGAGGACACAAAAACTATTGAGAGGTGTGAAGCTTTTCAGTGTGTGATGAAAGTAAGGAATGACATTCTAACGGTGGTGTGGCCCAACACTACTAATGTATGGAAGACGATCCACACTGATTTTCTGGAACATGAGAGTAAAAATACTGATTTTGTGTGATAGCTTTCCAAAGAGATAAAAGTTAGGGTAATGCAGAAAATAACAGCAGCTTGTGTTATTTAACTGTTAAGGTCTTGCTTGCCACTTTTGGGATACCATCTACACTAATGTCTGACAATAGCCCACTCTTTCATCAGGCAAATGGCATTTGTGAAATGAAAAGTTCCCTTCCCACAACCCACATCTCCCACAATCCAATGAGTTAGCCACATGGGCTGTACACACATTAAAACAAAACATAAAAAAGCAAATCACTGACAAGTAATGTTCCAGAATTGTTGACATGCAACACAGGCTATACAATTTTCAATTGTACACAGGAATACTCAATGTTCAGTAACCAAGCAAAGTTTTGCAGAAATAATGTTTAAACATAAACCTCTTACATGTCTTACCATGTTTAAACAATAAAAGCCATCAGCTAAAGAACTAAACAGCAACAGAGTAGGCAGCGACAGATTTTTGTCAGCACTTAACATCTAGGTCTTTAGCGCTCGTAATGGGTGACATGAAGTAATGAAGTGGCACCGGAGTGTAAGGGCAGGAGAAACTGGAGATCTCAAGAGTAAAAAACCAGTCGAGCAACATCATCCAGCACAATTCCCACATGCGAAAATCCGGGATCCACTGCTCTGTGGATTGACCAGAATCACCTTGGTGGGAGAGAAATGGTCTGAACATTTGGCCACTGCAACCCCTAGAGTAGGCAGATGGCAGGAGAATAGCCGTAATAGCAAAGAAATTTATTTCCAGAACAAGTAGTAAAACTTATAATCCCTATGACATATACAGTAGTGTGGCAGTTTAGGGAAAAGTGCCAGAGTTGTTCGTGTTGACCAGTTGCGCATGTTTCATTTGATGGAGAATGTTCACCCTGGAGTCCGACAGAGAGACATGGAGGACTTGACTTGGTGAGGGGAGAATGTTCACCCTGGAGTCCGACAGAGAGACATGGAGGACTTGACTTGGTGAGGAAGTATGGTACTGATGTACGGCACTCTCCTTATAACTATAATATGATCAGGAATATGGGTAGCACCCACCCAATGTTTGTCCCCTGAGAGACCACAGGGTGGTAAACTATGGCGTTCAGGGAAGATTATAAAGGTCCTAGATAGGCTTAATTCTTAAAGTAGGATATAGCCAATATGTATGTAATTTTTACAATTTTCTAAATTTACGCATTAGACTGGGTAAAGACCTGGGTGAGGGGGATACTGCTGTCATAATTGGAGAATGCAATGACATTGCAAAAAATGAGGGTGACAAGGCAGTGTCTTGACTGAACCAAAAACTGAAATCAATCAAAGACAGTAAGGTAGTTGTGGTAGGGGTTCCCACAAAACACGATCTCCCAGATTGGTCTTGTGTCAATGTAGCTACAAAAGAGACGAATAAGAAATCTAAAAAGGTGTGCAGTTTTATCAGTGATGTCAAGTTTGTAGAGATAGACACATTGGATAGGTCTTTTTTCACACAGTATGGGATGCACCTTAACTACAGAGGCAAACACAAGCTGGCAGAAGTAATAGCTAAAACTGTAAATTCAATGTTAGAGATAAGAACATTAAAACTGTAAATTCAATGTTAGAAAAAAGAACAGTTCATGATGCAGCTATACCTCTTTGCATGTCTCAGGGAAACTAAAAAAAAAAAAAAGTCCCGAACTTTTAAATACTATAAAGTTTGGTTCTCCACATGTAGAGTGTATTATGTTTAACAGAACACTGGCTAAGAAAAGAATAAGCAAGTTGTTTTCATTAAAGCAATTATCAAATAATTTCAAACTACAGTAGAAATAAAAATAAACGAGGTGGGTCATGTATATATGTTAAAAGAAATATAAGTGTTATGCTGTAAGTAGAGAAGACAGCTTCATTTAATGTGGAAAGGGACTTTGAATGCACAGCAATAGAACTTACTTTAGAGAAAAAAAAGTATAAGGCCTATCATAAATATTTATAGGTCACCAGATAATACTTTAAATATGTTCCTCAAACAGTTGGATAACATTTTAAATAAGGTATGGAACAGTGGCAAAAACAATTCAATAATGTGTGGAGATTTTAACACAGATTACTAAAGTGAAAGTCAAAGTAAAACTGATCTAAACAATTTTCTGAACACCTTTCATTTGCACAACACAGAAACAGATTTTATAAGAGTAGGCCTAAGTGAAACTTCTCAAATAACATTGGATTACATAGTAACTAACATAAGCCCTATCTTTACACAAGCAGAATAATTGATTGTGGGATTTCTGACCACAACACACAAGAACTAGGACTTTCACTAAAAACAGAAACTAAATTATTTGACGAACTTAAATTCGTTAAGTACAGAGACATTAACCAAATTTAAAACTATTATCATCATTTTAGTAAAATATGTTAATGCATCTTTTCCTGTCAGATATATAAATCCAAAAACAGTTATTAAAAAGAATCCTTAGGTCACCAAAGGAATAAATATTTCCGGTAAAATAATTAAACTACTTCACCAAATAAGCAAATCAGAAATCTGGAAAAAAGATAAACAAGATTATTACATGAACTATAAAAAAAACATACAGAAAGGTTAAACAAACAAAAAAAGACACACAGAAAGAATAGTTCAGCAAAGTCAGGGCAAATTAAAACTACTTGGAACATTAAAAGACGGAATCTGGTATTATTGCAGGAAATAAGTTAGAAATAGATGACCTTGAAGTTGAAGGGTCCATGAGAACTGAATGTAAACAAATTTCCGCAGCACTTAATCAGTTTTTTATAAATGTAAGTGATGGATTAAATGCACAAAACAATAAACCTTTAACAAATGCAATAAAACAATTACAAAATAAATCACAACCTAACAGTTCTATCATATTCTTATTTCCAACCACAAAACAAGAAATTGTTGCCATTATTCAAAATTTGAAAAACACCAATACAGTAGATATATATGATTTATCCAATAAAAGATTAAGCTTGCCAAACACATAGCCAAGCCACTAGCAGAAATAATTAATGTATCATTCACAGAAGGAATAGTACCAGACTGCCCGAAACTTCTATAAAAAAAAAAGGATGGAAAACAAAAGCAGAAAACTATAGACCAGTAACCACATTACCCATCTTGGCAAAAATTTATGTAGGTATCATTTATAAAAGACTGACTCATTTCTGTTCAGAAATAAAATCTTAAATAACCATCAGTATAGGTACCAGAAAAATTAAACCACAGCAGTGACCATTAAAAATTTTAAAAGTCATGTATTAAGCGACTTAAAAATAGGAAAACTAGCGCTACGAATTTTCTGTGACATATCTAAAGTGTTTGATCTAGCTGACGTCGTCCCAAGCCCTAGGCCTGGGAAGTTAAGCCCGTTCTGACAGTGTCACAGTGTTTTCTCAGCGTGCTCCGGACCCCCTCCTCCCCCCCTGTACCACAACGCCAACAGTGCAGGTTAGTGCGGGGTCGTGTGCCAGCGACACGTGTGAAAGTTTGAATCGCCGCCTCCACGTGACGTCACAACGCCCCACCACCACCAACCTCACCGCTAATCAGACAGTGCTTATTAATGTAATATGAAACTAATATTAACAAACTGAAGACTGAGCTGTGGCCAGAAATCAATATGCCTTCAGCAAGAGCCATCTTAATAGTAATTCTTTCTAGTTTTATTCAGCCATGTGGTCACACATTTCAGGGTCAGTGTTTTGTTGTATGTTAATTTAAAGGAATGTTAATTAAGTAATTTGTCATCACCAGTAATTCTTATTTTTTTATATGTCTCACTGCCACTTGACTTGTAATTGTATTCACCTAAATTTCATTGTAATTATCGTAACGGTACTTTAACGTACCTGCCGGCTAGGAGCATGCACGACGCCATTTTTGTCACCAGTTCATCGTAAGTCGGCCACGAGGTAGGACGTGCGTCCCGGAGAGGGTTCTCAACTTTGTCTTTCACTGATAGTAACTGCAATAGGTAATTATATTCTCTCATCATCTTTTCGCCCTCTTCGTTTACCTCGTGCGCTTATCGCCTACGCTCTTAAACTTAATTTCTCCGCCTGCACGTCCGGGCCGAGGAATCTGCATTTACGGCCGTCAGCCGCCTCCGACAGAGTGTTACCAGGACTCTTCTACAGAGACTCATCTTTATTGTGTACAAATTTAATTGAACCAGCCCATGTGCCAACTTAAAACGCCGTTTAAACGAGAGAGAGAAAGTGTATTTTCATTGTGTGCGTGACCACGTGGCGAACACTGTAATGTGCTACCTGTGTAGTTGCAAATAAAACACCGCTCATCAAGTAAATTTGTTGTGAATTATTTAATAACTTGTCAGAGCTGACTATCATTCTAGTCCTAGGGCAAGGGGTTGTATGGGTGACCCAAAAGAACCCACGTGGTTAGACAGTTTTCTCTGAGTGCTTCCATGTTGTAGCCACCAACTACATCATCATCCACCACTGCAGGAAGGAGAGGACCGCCAGCCGAACAAACCACGCCCTGAATCGACAACACACCGTCCTAGCCGGGCAAACTGCTAGGTGGCGCCCATTTTGCAATCCAACACCATCGCCGCTTCATCTTACACCTTCCCCAAATTTTAATAGGCCCCTAATCAGCCAATTTCCTCTCCAACCTAACTGAGCGGTGACATAGTGAATCATAATATTCTGCTGGACAAACTAAACCACTATGGAATCAGAGGTAGAGCAGAATCATACCTTAGCAACAGGCAGCAAAGAGTAGAACCGAACTTTAAACAGGATGAACACTCAGACTGGCTAACAATAAAAAATGGTGTTCCTCAGGGTAGCAACCTAGGGCCATTTCTTTTCCTAATTTATATTAACGCTTTACCATAACAAATAAATCAGGGAAAAGTAATCTTATTTGCTGACGATACTTCAATTATAATTGAAGAGGAAAATACAGAATGTATCAAAGAAATTACTCGTAAAGCTACCTAAAAATTGGTTTTTAGACAATAAACTTCCTCTGAATTCAGATAAAACAGTATACATTAATTTCAAAGAGGAAAAAATGTTCAAAGCATGAAGAATTGGATATAAACATTGATGGTAACATCATTGCTCCAGCATAAAAAGTTAAATTTTTAGGTATTTACATAGACAAGCTGTTGAAATTTAATGAACACACAACATACCTTTCGATCAAGCTAAGCAGAGCATGCTATACACTAAGGGCTGATATTATAAACCTCTTTCGAATAAAAACCAACCGCTATCCCCAAAGAGAAAGCATTGGTGAGCAGTTGGTTGTCATTCGAAAGAGGTCTTTAGATACGGAACTAAGACACATTGTAGACCTTGTTGATTTAAAAACAGCCACTAATATACGCTATGCTTATTTCCATTCTGTAATGTCATATAACATTGAAATCTGGGGCACGCTGCAGAACGCAAACAAATTTTGGTATTACAAAAGAAAGTAATTTGTATACTTACACAAACAAAGAATTTATTTTCTTGCAGACAAAAATTTAAAAGCTCTATAGAGTACTTACTAATTCTTGTATTTAGAAATCAAAACATATTTAGAAAAAACAATGAGATTCACTCACATACAAAAGGTGCTTATAAATTAGGGCCTACACAACACTGAACAGCTAAGTTTGAGAAAGGGATTCTCCACTTAGGGAGAAAATTATATAACTCAATACCCTATAACCTAACAACAATTCAGAATAAAAACAAATTAAAAAATAGCATAAAACATATGAATGTTTTAGTAAGTTAGTGTTCCAAAAGAATTGAGTCGCAGGTTTCGAAAGTTGAATTACAGTCATTTGGGGTAACTATGTACCATTTTGAGGTAACATTCTACCAGGCATTTTATTTTATATAATAGCATAGTAGTATTCAATCACTATGCAAACTTCAAGATTAACAAATTCATTCATCTAGAACACAGCTGTATTTTTAAATTCTGAAATACTTCATTTGAATTTAAACTATGCTGGTCGTAAAAAGTTACCCCAAATTACTGTATGCAATACTTTAATGCTCGATTTGACACTGTTTGTTACCTATATTATTTGTGTATTGTGCAAAAGTACAGTAGTGTCTTTCATAATGTTTAGTTCTATTGCAATGTGTAAATAGTCGATCATGGTATACTTATTCAAAAATTGGAATTAGCAGGTATCAGAGGAGTAGCCCTAGAAATTTTCAAAAACTACCTCCAAAATAGATGGCAGTATGTAACTGACAATGGTCATAACAGTCAATACAAACCAATATCATGTGGGGTACCTCGAGGTTCTATATTAGGCCCTATACTGGTTTTAATATACATAAATGATATTGCAAAATGTAAAATTAATGGGCATTTAACACAGTACACAGATGACACTAACATTTTTTATACTGATACATCGGTTGACGGGCTGGTAGCACAAATGCAGGAAGATATAAAAACTCTAAGTGTTTGGCTGAAGAAAAACAAACTATAAATGAGGATAAAACTAATTTCATATTTATCACCAAACGTAATACAATAATTCACCAACACAAACAGATAACAGTAAACAATAAACCCTTACAAAGGGTAGGCTATACAAAATTTCTTGGTCTAGTTATTGATGAACATCTCACCTGGTATAATTATATTTCACATATACGCAACAAAATTAAACCGGCTACTGCAGTAATGTGGAGAGCAAAAGATGCTGTACCTCAAAAAATTTTTAGGGACATATATTTTACACTAATTCACAGTCACCTTGTTTATATGGCATGCATATGGGGTTCCGCCAATAAAACTTTAGTTAGCTGTATTGAGAGAATTCAAAACAGGGCAGTGAGACACATAACTAACTCCAGCCACACAAAATGTATAAATATAATCTACTGTGATCTAAAAATTCAACCTGTCTACATGTTAATACAGGGGGAATGTGCAAAGTCAGCCTATAGAATAGTACACAACCAAGCAATAAGTAATCTATTATTCATGCACAGAAACAACATACACCAACATGCCACTAGGAAAGCCAAAGACCTAGACTTAACTAGAGCGAAATCCACCAGATATAGAACAAAGGGTTTACGGAACAGATTAATGAAGGAATTTAATTATTTAACATCAAAAACTAAGGAAGCTAAGGATGAAAGACAGTTTAAAAAATTTCTAAAACATGAGCTATGGTGGAAACACGAAAAATTTAAAATCAATTGTTGACACTCTGACTCAGCCCTACTAATGATGTAGACCTAAGGTAGGCACTTACTGTACTTTAGAAGATTCTCTTTCCTCCAGCTACATAGTTGTTATGGATATCATATACATGTTTTTGTCCCTGTTTGTATGTTGCTGCTGTAGGATAAATTGGTCTCAATATTTGTATCTTCTATTTACTCCCATATTATGTTCTCATTGTATGCTCCTACTGTAGGCCTATGTCTAGTATTTGTTCCAATGTATGTTTATAATATATGTTCCTACTGTATGTTTTTTTATGTTCGTACTGTATGTTTGCATTGTCGGCTATTGTATTCTCCCACAATGTTCCTATTGTATTTTTTGTATGTTTCTATTACATATATGTTCTAATTTCTGTTTATCCTGTATGTCTCCACTGTATTTCTAACTGTGTCTCATATTCTGCTACTTGTACCCTCAAATGGTACATGGTAATCTGTGTGTTTCAGATTGTAATTTCCATATTATTATGTACATTTTGCTGTTGTAGTATTTGTAATTGGTTCTGTGATATTTATTTGTAATCATTCTGTTCCTCATTACTTTATATTTTGTATAGTTCCTAGTAAAGAGTCGAGATGACTCATAGGAACATGTGAAAATAAATAAATAAAAAAAATCCATTGCCTACCCTTCATTTTTACCTCCTTGTGACTTATTCAAAAGGAAAGAAACTATACATGAATTATTTGCTGGTAAATGTATTTTGTACTGTATATTTAAATGTACAGATTGCATTTTATATTGACATTGCTATTTTTCATACTGTACATAATTTGACTTGTTCCATATCCTAGAGCAATTTGCTAGAGAGGATTTATAACACTGTTGTTTAGTAATAGAAGACAATTAAGATCAGTTCATAGTGTTACAGAACAAAATGCTATCAGAGGTGACAATTGTGTGTATTAATTTACTAATTTTTACATGGGGAAATCCACCATATTATGGATGGGAGGTAACAGTTTAAAAACGAAGTGCAGGGAGATGCATGCATAATGGCAAGAGCTAACAAAGGGATGAGACAGATGGGTACAGAGCTAGAAAGAAAGATTAAGCAGGGAAGAAATGATTACCTAGGAAATATGATGGAGTAGGATAGAATAAAGAAATGGGGAAAACTGTTTGATTATCTTAAGAAGATAAAGGGAGGAGAGACAGGAATGCCATTGTTGAAAGTTACAGATGGACAAGCTGCAACAACAGATAAGGAAAAGGCACAACTGCTGCAGGCCCATTACTTGTCAGTGTTTGAGGAGCAGGATGGAGTTATGAAGCTGAGGAAAGTGGGACATAACAAAGGTAACACAAGGGTTAAAGCGTAATAAGGCAACAGGTCCAGGCGGTACAGTACAGGAAATAACGCTCTTAAGATTGGTGGGGGAGAGTTGGTCAGATATCTAGAAGTAATATTTTACAGATCTCTGGAATGGTCCCAATATTCAAGCAGCTGGAGGATAGGAGGAGGCCCGGCAGCTATAAACCACTGAGTCGTACATTGAATGCTGGGTAGATATTGGAGTGACTGGTGATTCAATATGTAGTGCAGGTTATAAGCGAAAGGAACTAGTTGCAGGATTATCAACACAGGTTTAAGAAGGGTTATTCATGCAAGACACAGCTAGATGGGCTTATAGAGGAATTGGTATAAGCCGTTTATGAGGTGAAGCAGGTGGACAACTGCTTCATTGAGTTTGAAAAGGCATTTGATAAGGCACGACATGAGGTGTAAATGCAGCAAGTTGATGAATTGCTGGTAAACAAAGTTGCAGTGAGCTGAACTGGAAACTTCAAGGGGCAGAGAGAGGGTGAACGTGGGAGACTCATTGCAAGAAGAAGAGGTTACATCCCATATGCAACAGGGAAGTACACTGGGGCCCTTAAACTAATTTTATCTGCTATTTGTCATGTGAATAAAGGCATTTACATAAACACAGCAGGTATAATCTACTCAGTAGTCTTTATTAGTCACATGACCACATCTACTTTGTCTTTCAATGAATTTATGCACTCAAACATCTTTTTGTATCCAAAAATGTTGTCAGAAATTTAATTTGTACAGCGATTATAATTGTAATTTTGTCTATTGACTATGTAATTTACTCTACTTCTACCACAATTGTACATCTGTAACTTCGTTGAAATGTTAGGTGTAGCCTGCTTATGGTCTTGAAAAGCGGTGTGTAAGCCAACATAGCCTATATCAAGCAACCATTACCCACAAAGTATCTGCCAACACAGCACATTTCACACACAATGTCAAACTACAATTTCTAGAGATATGATTTCCAATTTGCTTGTAATCCGAAGAACTGCCAGCGAGTTCTTTTTCAATTAACTACTTATGAAAAGATCACCGACACTAACATACTGGTTGGATAATCCTGTAACAGGTCATTGTAAGTCACCACTTGCCCACTGTGGCAGACCTTTCAATTGAAGGATTTCCCATTTGCAATTCACTACAAGTATCTTTCAACGTTTTCAAGCAACAGTTCCCATGGTCTAGTTCATACCCTGTTGTAGAGTTCCTAGAATTCGAGGTTAGTATAACATTGATTCTGTACGGCCCGAAATACACCACTAGCAATGTTTCCAGGGAATACACTAGGTACCATTTATATGTATTAATAATGTTAATAATAGCTATTTTGTACAGCCTTACCTGATTCCCAACATTAAAAAACAAATCGTCAAATAACGAGGTTATGAACGAAATATTAAATTTCAAACTCATTCCACTCAGTAGTCTTGTTAAATCCATCAAAACCAAGTCTCATACAACGGAACAGGATCTACTATCCTGGATCATTTTGAATACTATAATCTCAAAAGCAAGGACATTTTCAAACACACGACATAACTAATCAGCTGATAAGTCAAATGCCAAAGTGCATAGAGTACAGCAAATACAATAAAATTGAATACCCGACACTCGGTAGCCTTAACGGAAACAACTGCGTTCAGCACTCCTTTTGGAGAATATTGTAAAACTTTGCCTTTGTGATTTGTTTTCATGGTTAAAGGCAATTATTTTGTGGAAAATAATTAATTATGCTATTGAGATGGATCCGCCACATGATCCGGCATCCGGCACAAGTGGAAGTATTTCCGCTATGTATGGATGCAGTAGTTACAGAGTTCAGAGAGATGTAAAGTAATTTTTTTCTTTTCCGAAGTCTGACATGTAAGTACATACCAAATATATGCCGTAGCCTATTTCTTAAATTTTAAGGCGTAAATCAGTTCAAAATTACTTTTTTGGGTGTAACTTAAAGTTATGTGACTTGTCCGATATCTTTGTGCAAAAATGTACACAAAAAAGATCTAAGGATGCAATAAACTAAATCTAAATCTAAATCTAAATATGGTATGATACTAACTTCGGGATACATTTAGGAACTCGCAATGAATAACATAAACATAACATATCATGATGTGATATTCCCTGCACTTCGTAATCTTTTGTTTTCTACAATTGTCAGAATTCTTCAAACTTTAATAGCCATTGTAGCAATTCAGCGCACAGGTTTAAAGAAATAATTTTGGATATCGTTTCTGAAATTACATTTGCAAGCTGTCACAGAAGTGCACTCGATCATGTGTTACAAAGCCCAAAAAGCTAGTGACGTCACTAGCTTTTTGGGCTTTGTAACACACGGCCAGTAACCAATGTCACCTGCAGTACCATCCTACTTGCATCACCGCTGAGGAGTGGGCCCTAGCCCAGACCAACGGATTTACGTGCCAGACGTGCCACCAGATATTCAGGACACCATACGGTAACATCCCACCCCAGATTCAACCAGAGGTGCAGCCACCAGCTGGTGCCCGCCTGTAGGGACCCGCAAAGACCGGTACACAGTGGAACACGACACCGTACTGGTCCACCATGCCCAGCGCGAACAGCACTCCACTACGCCCGATGGAACAGCTGGCCGCCTCGGCGGGGCAATATCAACGCCGCAGAAGATTCCCAGCCAGTTCCGAAACCTACAGTGTGCCGAAGATCCGAGTGCCTTTCTGGAGGACTGCACTTCATGGCTATAATGCTATGGTGTCACGCAACTCAACTGGCCAGAGGCCATAGGGAAACAGCTTCATGGCGAAGCGTAATATTGATGGAACTCCGCCCAAGAGTACAACCTGAGCTGGAGCTGGTTTGTCCAGAAGTTTACTGCTCGCTACGCTAGTTCCTACTTCAAGCTCATGCAACAGCTGACTGTCTTCGTCGAGCTGCAGGGTGACAAGGAGAACCTCGAGGTGTACATCAATCGGAAAGTGTGCCTCGCGAACCGTTACCATCCGAACCTGGCCCAGGAAGATATCCTAGAGTGCATCGTGGACAAGGCGCGCCCGGAGTTCTGCGCACCCTGCGACCAACGATCTTCGCCGGCTATGACCGGTTCATGAGACCAGTGATCAGCGTAAACCGCGACCAACAGTTTTTAACCATGTCCAAACCGCCAAAACCAGATCAGAATGACATGTGACCAGTGAGGACAGTACCACTACATGCCAACCCTCCCCCCCCACCGCCCCCAACATCACGAACCTTGTGGAAGGCACAATGGACAGCATGAGGTGGACCCCAGCTTCGCTCCCTCGCAGGGAATAACCATGCATGCTGCTGCAGTAGATGCTGGATGGGCCGACACGACCGCCTCCTCGCTGTCACTTCTGCAAAGACGAGCAGTATCACTGGCACCACGTCTGCCCAAACCACCCAGACGAACAGCCGGGAAACGGGTTGTCTGGGTAGGCACGCCTCGCACTACCTACCTACCCACGTCAATTGCACCACGCAGCTAGCCAACGAGTCAGCATCAGCGGACAGGTGAGGACGCTAAACCCCGACCTATTGCTGCGTGTCCCAGTGTCAATCAAACAATAAGTGACGGTGGCCCTTATTGATACCGCAGCCTCCCACAAATTTATCCGGGCCGACCTCTTCTCGACTAACCTCATACAACCATGCGACCAGATAATGCAACTTGCCACCCTAGACGGTACGTGTGAAGTGATCAGCCGCAAAACAGTTCAAATAAAAATACGGGATATTGACTCTAGTGTGGACACACTAGTGGCTCATAACCTCCAGAAGGATGTAATTTTGGGCATACCATGGCTCGTGGAGCAACGGATGGTCAATGAACTAGCGGAAAACCGAGTGCACTTCGGCAACAAGGAGAGACACACTGTTTACCACCTAATGCGACGAGGCCCCCACCCTGAATACTTGGTCGAGTTAGACCAATTTGAACACACGGTGTCCTCGCAACATCGGGCGGTCGTACAACGGCTGCTAGAGAAGTGTTGCAAGATAATAATTGTAAAACAACAAATGTTTATTTGAAATGTATGTATTATAGATAGTGCCACAATCTGTGTGGTTGAAGTGTATCCTCTATGGTGTACAGAGATGTTGCATAGAATGAATAAAGCCAATCAGTCTCTATGGTCAGTCTGGTTGCGAATGTCAAAGCGAGATGATGTCTTTCTTTTCTTTCTGCTGCTAGCCAAAAGTGCCCAGTTCAACAGGTTATGGGCCCAGGCACACCCAGTCACACCCAGTCACAGTCAGAAACAGTCGGGCTTGTGATAGTTATGCAGTTATATTGATGGTTGATGCAGCATGGAGTGAAAAGTGTTTTGGTGTTTAGTTGAAATGGACGGTGAAGTGAATCGAACACATTCAAAAATGGATGGGTTTATCGGCGGTCAAGTTGATACGAAATTGTCAGGTGAGGCAGATTGGGCAACTTGGAAATTTAAGCTTACAGTCTTGCTCAGGGCAGCTAACCTCCTTGGCATAACTGATGGCACCATTTCACCTCCTGTAAAAGACGAGAAGAAGCAGGACTACGAACAATGGGCAGCAA